>WYDI02028726.1:72824-186035 GCA_009867235.2 Psittacus erithacus
TTGACACCTCCGAGGGACAAAAAAATTTTTAAAAAAAAAAAACTTTTTTTTTACTATAAAAAAAAAAAAAATACAAAAAAAAAAAAAAAAAAAAAAAAAAAAAAAAAAAAAAAGGCAGAACTTTTACAAAATACACTCTGATATAAGTACAATTTAAACCCCCTTCATAAAGCATGCAAACATGAAAAACAAAGCAGTGATAACAATGCAGTATAATTCAAGGCTAATGCTGCAGACACTGAAAGATCACTGATGAAGCGGGTGCCTCATGAGGCTGTTTCACTATCCTGCATATAGAAAGCAACTTAGAAAAATATGCTCCAAATTTGCACTTTTTCCCCCTAGAAATTTTATTTCAATGATCTTTTGCCATTTCAGAAAAAAAGCAAATGCCAAAAAATGCACAGTACAAGGAAACCACAGCTTGTACCTATGTAGAAAACAGAATTTCACTCTTAAATAAAGGTACTTCTAAAAGGAAGCTTTTCTTATTATCGAAAAATCAGATTATATTGCAGCTGAGATTAGTATTTTTAGTACGTGAATGGAAACGAACGTCTGTTAAAACTGTGTAATGGCCTACGGCTTTATAAATAACCCCATCCTCTCTTTGCCAGTTGCAGCGATGACTATGGGTTCAGCATGTTAAGTTATTCCAGCACAAGTCACACGCTTGCAGGAGCACCGCAAAGTGACGATCAAGGTTAAATAGTTAGCGGGGATTTCTAAGCAGGAAGATGGTCGTGTGACCTTGCAGCTCTGACAGGCTCTAATTGAGGAAAATGCAGTAGAGAAGTAATCAGAAGCTACTGATGTTCTTCATGGAAGAATATTTTTAATTAGACACAAAGCATTCCACGTGTAAGAGGCTAACTAGAAAAGTCAAGAGTTCACATCAAAAGGTGTGCTATTGCAAAAGCTCCTACACTAAATGTCAGAGACACTTCACCCCCAAATGCCTTGCTTGTGCTCATCTCATATGGAAATCTTCCCTGCACTGAAACCCTAATGCAAGCAGCTTTTAAAAACCCTCAATATGAGTATTTTCATTAAGAAGGTGTGTAGCTGCTTCGCAGTATTTCCCTAAACAATGGCATCGTTCTCACAAATGATTTCCCAACGTGAGCTGATTGCTATTCCTGCTAACAGTACTGTCCCAAACTTTGCCTGGCATTTCCTCCCTCCACCCATTACACTGAAAATGCATTCTCATAATCCAGGCACAAAGGTGCCGTCTGCCAAGCGGAAGAAAGGAGAGCAGAGCCTGATGTGGTGCAGGCTCCCCTTGGCTCAGTTCAGGGGCCAGAAAAGCAACTCAGCGAGGCCATGTCTTACAGTGAGCTGGAGGAAAGAGCCCAGGACACTTCAGACTGTGAATTTTCCCAGGTTTAACTCTGCATTCATACACAGCTTCCCATGAGTCAAGGTAAAGTCAAGACTGCCTGCCGTGGCTGCAAACCTGGTAGCAGGCACAGGCTTGTGTTCTGTCCCAGTTTTCTCTCCAGGCAGATTCCACCTGTACTTCCTGCCCAGCACCTCCTACCTTATCCAAACAGTCCCAATTGCCGCTTTGAGCAGCCTGTGTACTCCCCCCCTCAGAAAGGTACCTCTTCAGAGGTGTAAAAATTTGGCAAAATTCGGGGTATACTTTCACATGAAAAGAAAAATAAAGGTCAAAGCCCCGTTTATGGGTTACTGATATGTCAAAAACCATGGGTTTAACAGGAAAAAAATAAACTCTTCCTTGCTCTTTATTTCAGATCTAGCTTGAATGGTTTTGAAAGCAGTTTTCACACTGAAACTGTTACCAATGGAAATGTTAGGGTAGCCAAAATTAAAGGAAGCTCTTCCACAGCTTCCAATGGTATTTACATTAATTTTATTACCCCTATCTCTACCTAACACAACGTCCTTGAAACTTATTAAAAACACTAAAATGCCTCTTATTTTCCTTCTCTGCCTAAGGAAGCATGCAACATTAACCAAAATCAATTTCTTTACCTCAAATGACATTTTTGACATCTCATTATAATTTGACAGCCACTTAGTCTGCCTTCAAATCAAAACAGCTCTACATTTCTAACTACACGTAACACAATGCAGCTGTGGATGACCCGTGTTTACATTTTCTATGCCTCATTCGTTCTGCTTTCTGAACTGTTAGTAATCGGAGCTGCTAAGGACCTAAAAATAAAGTTATTATTTGTTTGCAAATGGTTATCAGAAGAAGACAAGCCTCAGATCACTTCAACCTTAATAACTACTGCCAGAGTTGTTTCCATCCATTAGCAGTTGTCAACAGATTGGTTTTACTTCACTGGCAGTCTTACTCAGCTTCACTGAACAGCATCTCCCTGGAAAAACACCAGAGTTTGCAAACCTTCACATGAAGAAGATGAACACACGGCTGTAGTAACATGCATTTCAAAAAGGAAACGGAATCTGCCACAGAACTTCAGGTTATAACTTTGGTCTTCTGCTTTTTGTAGTAATTCCTACCATATAGCCATGCATTCGAATTCACAAGTGCAATACAACCAACATCGTGAGATAGCAGAATTCTGCATGAAATACAGCAATAAAATTAAAATGTTGAAAAATAACCTGAATAAGGTCTTTTTCTGCTCCAACTCTTTTTCTAAGCAGATCAAGAGTAATTTGACACAACAGGTCATAGCATGAACAGAGGAGAAACAGCTTTTTAAAAAGAAAAAGCAATCAAACTAACCCAAACCTTTACCTGACCTGCCAGGCCATTTATTTCATAACCAGGGCAGAGCAAAGGGTTAGATATTCAGACCACCAAGCTACTGCACTTATGATTTTGTCATTTCTCATGCTGCAACAGAAAGCCACTTGAAAACCTATGGTGATTATCTGGGGTTTTTTTTTTCTATAATTAACTTCAAAATTGAAACTGAATTGAAATTAATGGAGGCAAAAGATGAAATAAGCTCTGGCAGAGGTATCCCTGCCCTTTACCCATACTGCATCCTGGGATGCATTGCAAACAGAAGTCTATCCAGACTTCACACAGCAGTATGAACACTCGGCACCAGGCTGGAGACTGAACTTCTGATTAGGTACTGAGAGGAGGGCAGGGAGCCTCTTGCTGTCCCTTTCCCTCTCCATTTGATGCCTGGCAGTTAGGAAAGGAGAAGGAGACAAAAGCACCCAATGTGACAGCTCTACGCAGGTTTCTCTTGGTAGCCCCAGCAATTCCTGTTTCCTTTTATAATTTTTTTTTTCTTTTTGCTTCTGTTATAACATCTTTTAGGCTCATGAACAAAGCCTGAAGTGAAGGGAAAGGTTTGGGGGAGGAGGACACTTATAGGATTTGACGTCTGGACCACCGAGTGTCTGCTAGTAGTATATCACAGAATCATAGAGTGGTTAAGGTTGGAAGGGAGACCTTAAAGATCATCCAGTTCCAACCCCTCTGCCACGGTCAGGGACACATCCTACTAGACTGGGCTGCTCAAAGCCCTGTTCAACCTGGCCTTGAGCACTGCCAGGGATGGGGCAGCCACAGCTTCTCTGGGCAACCTGTGCCAGGGCCTCACCACCCTCCCAGTGATTTTTTTTTTTTCTAATATCTAATCTAAATCTACCCTCTTTCAGCTTAAAGCCATTCCCCTTTGTCTTGTCCCTACATCTACACACATACATATATGCTATCATTTATATTGAAGAACAACCATGTCAGTAACACAGCCATTAGCAGCTCCATGGAGCAGTTTTCCCAAGCAGACAGAGGTGCCTGTCCTGCTTCATGCAGTGTCTGGGGCTGGGCACAGAAGCTTGCTCAAAAGCAAAGATCCTTAGTTCCCCCCTCACACTCCATGCATGCCATTTCTTTACAGAAACAGCGTACGCAGATGAACACTGGTTGCCAAAACCATGATAAATTCAAACAGACAGGCTTTCATGATTACCAGAGAAATCTGTATATACAGGAGGAAAGTGAACTACGCTCCATGAAAAAACCCGAACGACATATACGAAAACAAGACAAAGGAAGCTGTTGTTAAAATGAGACTTGCCAAGTTCCTAAAACATTTGATTTTCTCTTTCCCCTTAGGCTTTAGGAGTGTAACTGAATACCATTCCCTGTAAAAGTAAAACTTTTCTGTATTTCTTCTGTCATTCTGGGAGAGAGAAAAATAAAAAATGAAAGAATCAGCTTCTCTTGTGACACCCCTGCCCCCAGCAGCACACATGAATCTCAAGAAAAGGTAATTGCCTATCTCAGAATACCCAAATTGAGGAAAAGAAAAAAGTACTCCAGAACTAACTATTAAAGGCATGGAGCTGTCCTTCTCCACAGCATCTAGACACCAGCAGCACAAAAACCTGTTGCACCCCGCTGCCTCAGAATCAATATTCAGGACTTGTTGCTGCAGGCATAGAGCAGCACTGTCAGCCTGAAAGGCTACGTTCAAACGCCAGCTATCATGGTGGAGTTATCTTTAAATGAACGACACTGAAAGACTGAACTGGAGTATTTTCATGACATTCCTTAAGCCCTCCCTCCTCAGAGGATTCTGCACTTTGCAGCCAGTAGTGCTTCCCTGCCCTGCCCCTGCATCCTGCAACAAACCACAGTCCCAAACATGAAGGCAGCAGCATCATGTTTCCACATGGCCAGGCACTCTCCCATCATCTTGACAACACTCCTTATATCACATGATTATCCTTTGGCACTATCTCTCCATTGAAAGCTGTTTTGAGATAAAAGCATTTTTCACCTCTTGGTTCCTCCCAGTGTAAATCATTAACAGGAACTTGTTTGTTGTCTGATCTCATCCAGCTATAGTCTATAGCTTTTTTCTATACAATCCCTTCTTTTTTTGAATTGCACCTCAAAGTGACTCTGAACCTCACAACTGCCCTTTAGCACCTCTGTGAACAGCAGCAAGTAATTATATTGCCACTTCTCCCTACTGAAGTCTTCTATTCTATTATTTCACTTGAATCACGCTCTACTCCATAGACAGGCATACAGGTTTTACAGGTATTTTGGTAACAAATAATGTACCTAACACGCCACTTCAAAATGCTGCTGGTATGCCAAAAATGCAGTACTACTGGAACTTTGAAACTATCTCATAACGCATTCATGAAAGAAACCAGATCACAAAAGATGTTATTGCTATTACCTGTGAAAGTCATTACTGCGAGGCCTAACGACTGCATTAAAGCAGCATCACGCACTAACGGAAAACCTTTCAAATACATTGGCTGCTAATAACAAGTCAGCCTGTGCCAGCACGTACCACATATTAACCACAATGATTTCCTTTTCTTGACAGAAATCTCTCCACACAAATTTGCTCTACACTAATGCCTAAAACTTATTTTTAATGGAACAGGCAAGACATAAACAAAACGAGTTTATATTCTCAGGAAAAAAAAAAAAAAAAAAAAAAACAAAACACCCAAAAAAACCAAAAAACCAAAACCATTTCAAGGCCAATCCAATGGTTTTAAGATGCATTAGAAATGAGCTAATTCCACAAACAATTCCTTTTATTCTCCTCAGTTTCAGAAGAATGCTTTGCCGACATTTCTAACTTGCACGCTTGCTTTTGAACTCACTTCAAAAATGAGATAATCGATCACAAAAACCACCCTGTTCAGAATTAGTGACCTTGTGATGCCCAACAGACAGGTGGATTTGCATGCTCCCATTAAAACATTCACACATTACATTGCAACTTCTACAAAATCTGGAAATCTCCTGAGTGACATGCACTGCACAAGAACAGAAATTCTCTTTACACTGCTTTCACCATAGGTTGCTCAGGGCCTGCAAATTGTCCCCAAAATGGCAAATTTCATGAATTGGCAAGAGTTATTTTTAACCTTCACACTTGTAGACTGAACAAAACGAGTGCTGTTTTCTCGGAGCATAAACTGGTTAATAGCACTAAAGATGATGTTTTGGTACATTCACACAAGAGCATCAAAGGCTGAGTTCACTTTTGAATATTGGAAGGGTATGTTTATTAAATCACTTTGTTAAAATATGTTGGCAGAAATTTTAGATGAAACACATAACATTGACGTAACAATGTTTTCTGTGAAACATACATGGATCTGGCACACTCTTCATCATACAAAAAGAAAATCAACCACACTATCTCTACCGGATATATAATGCTCTCTGAATTAAACACAAGTGTTTGAAAACTTTTCCTTTCCTAGCTAAGAAAAAAAAACTAAACTAAGAAATCCAGCTTACATTGCCAGCTTTATAATGTTGTTTGGATGTACTACCAGTTTCTCTTCCTAGATTCAGCCACCTATTACAAATCTTTAGGAAAAACAGCAAAGAAGCAGCATACGAAATTCACAACTGTAGAATGCAAAGGAAGTATTCTCCAAGGCAAGAAACTCAACTTCCAAGGCTCATCTGGTTCTGATGGTTTTCAGCTCCTAAGAGCTTTCCATTCTTCTTTTCTTTGATTTAGTTTTTGGAAGCTGCTGTGGGAGGTATTATATATTTGAGGGAGTTCTTATCCTTAGATTGCCAACAAAAAAGGACAAGAGGGGAAAAGCAGAAAAAACCCAAAATCTCATGTAAATAGCCTCAGAAGATGTGTTTTAAAAAAGAAGAAACCTGCCAGCCACAAATTAAACCACACTGTATTTATTCTGAAACAGAATTAAAATGCATGGCATCATTGACTACATCTTCTAAGAAATTAGCCAGCTTCTGTATAAAAAGAGCTTCTGCTAAGGAAGACTCTGCCTTGCCTGCATCTCATCCACGCAGTCTCTGTAACAAACACATGCCGGCTGTAGCCTCTTGTTTCAGATAACTGAAGGAGACAGAAGTCAAAGAAAGAAACATACTAAAACAGGTTCACCACAAGAAAAGGTTTATACAACCTTAGATATAATTTATACACTTAGTTAAGAGGCATAAGGAGAGGAACGAAGGCATTCAACAAATGACTCATACATACATATATATATGAGAAAAAGCTCACCACTTCACAACCCAAAAATAAACAATTTACTCTCATTATATTATATTGTCGGGACTGTCAAGCAAGTCCATAGATATTAATAAAATTATGCAATTGTTTAGACTGGAATGAAGCACAGCAATAGCTAAAATACTCTGCAGATGGGATCCAAGACTATGAAATCTGCTCTTCCTTCTAAGCTTGCTCTTAGATACTCTGACCATGTGTCTAAAAGCAAACAGAACAGGCTTCTTATTTAACTTATTCTTAAAAACTGATACTATAAAGCCTAAGTACAGCAAAAGGAATACAAATCTACTCCCAAATTGCTGGGCAGAGAGGAAGGGCAGAGATTGTCTCTATCTTTTCCAATTACTTGGGAATCCCATAAACAGCTCTTAGTGGTTGTATACCACAACTTCAATGTTGAAGAAACATGGAGGCATCTTTGTCTAAACAATAAAACTGCAGCAGGCTATGTTCTGTACCTGCCCTATGGCTGTAGGATAATAAAGTCAAGTCAAATAAAAATAAGACCACCTTTGACAGAAAAGGAAGAATTATGTTTAAATTAATACTTGAAATTTCAGTTGAAAAAATGTGGTCAGGTAGAAGAACAAAGTGCACTTCTTCCCATACTGCAGAGAACCAAACAAACTACAGAACATCTGCTTCAGAGGCACCCGAACAGTAACTGTATGCCCCAGCCAATGAATGGCCAGTGCAAACTTTACCCCAATATCACTTAGCAATAGCTTATTCAGCCTCCTCTTTGAAAAAAGAAAGCTCATCAGTAATCAACGGGTTAAATCCCCCTTCTCATCTTCCTCCTTTCCTCAGCTTCCCACGCAAGACCAAACCTCTTTCATAAATGAGAGCTGTCCTCCTACATAAGATTTATATTAATAAAATCACTCTTCAAGGATCACAGGCTCCATCTATCCCAGCACATTAAACAGTGCCAGGGAATGCTCCCAGGAGAAGGAACCTCACTGTCTACATTCTCATGGTGGGAAACGGTCCCTGGCAGTGCCTGGCCCCAAACCAAGCAGCACTCTCCCAAGCCAATTGCTGGCCCAGCTCAGGGGTAAGCTCTGCCACCACCAGTTGGGATGTGACCAACCCATTTTGGAGTGTAATAGATCCAACAGCGCTGGCCAGGGCTCTTCCATGCCAGCTGGCCCCACTGCCACGGCAGCCACAGCTTTTCCCTTCACTGACAAACCCCAACAGCAGACCACCAGCATCACACAGGATAAGCCAGCCTTGGATCTCCAACTGTTTCATGTGTAGGTGTCTCTAACAGTCTAATGTAAAGTCACTGGACAGTTGAACCAGCTACAGTGGTACATGGTCCCCACAAGTTAGCTTCTCTCCTGTCTATGGACACATATCACTGTTGGTGTTTCCAGCAGAGACAATGCACTTTAACACTGGTGAGTGATCTCCCATGGTCTAGGTAAAACTATCTGTGATCATCTTGGTAGCATTAAAACTCAATGAGTTTAACTCCAGGAAGTGTGCTCTATTTCTGTTAGTCAGTATAAAATTCTAAATTACATAAAAGTAATCCATTGTTCAAAAGGGACTTTATGAATGCAGAACACAGGCTGTAAGTATGGCTGCCTTCCACAGCTGCAGCAAGCAGGGGAACCCTCAGTTTCAGCAGAGGCATTCAAAAATGCCTAGATTATAACTATTCAAAATGACAGATCAAGCTCCTTTCTGTGCTCCTCCTGCACTCAGAACACTTTGCTGTATACAGGAAAGGTCACACATGCCTTTGAATGTGCTGCTGGGCTTGATTCTATTGTTTCAACAAAATACAAACATTAAGAGACCAAGACAAGTGATCTGAGGGTGTTACTGTCCTCACCAGCCAATGCTCTATTTTGCAGAGCCCATGACCGTACACACCTGTATCACTCCCATCTCTCACCCCATCTCCTGTGGTCAGAGGTGTCTACAATAGCTAATTCCAGAGAAGCTTCTGGTAAGTCTGGTTTTAACACTAACTTCTGCCACCATTTTCCTTAGCACCTGAAGTGAAGGACAGAGAGGAAAGCCACATATACAGGTACCTCTGATACAATAGGTGAAGGTTGCATAATCCACGTTCAGCCTGTGTTCCCCTCCCTTTGGGCCTGTTGAGCTGAGCACCAGTGGTACCACAAACGGTCAGGAAAAGACCAGCATTCCAGCCGGCTGGCTCAAACATTGGCAGTGGTGTAACTGTGGAAACTCAGGCCTCGGGACAAGCACTGGGGTGCTGCGGGCTGTGACAGATGAGATGTAAAAGTTGAAGGTGCTATCACCAAGCCTCATCATCATTTCCCAAAGCTGTCGTTCAGCTCTTCTGCCGGAGGGAGCGAAAACAACAAGGTGTGTGCCTCAGCTGAGGCACCAGTATCTCAACCTGTCTCCATGAATTCCACCAGAGCTCCCCTCCTCCTGGGCTGCAGTGCAGGCAGTGCCTGATCTAACTCATTACAAGGAGGGCTGGGTATCTCCTGCTGAACCACTCTCTGTAATTAAAGCAGGTGATGAAGAGACTCTCAAGACAGAGAGGACAATTAATTACCAGAATCTACTTAAAACCAAATATTTTGGTTTAAAGTATCACACCAAACGTGTATTAACACCTTTTCTTCGACACTAAGCAGTGTAAAAGGCAGCACTATACTACCTATTTTTGGATCAGAATGCTCAACCAATACAAGTGGAATAGAGGAACATTAAGTAAAAGCAAAGATAATTTGAAAAATATGATCTAAAAATCAGACTCAGAGTGAAATGGAGTTTTCATCTTCCAGATGACCGGTATAACACGAAGTGACTTAACTCATCTGACAAGATGGATTACAGCTGGCCCCTTATCTCTTGGCCTGCTTAAGCAACATGAAAGGAAAAGAAAAACAATGCATTAATTGATGGTGGAGAACGTTTTTCTTTCTAATGGTTTCCAGCCAGAAGTTCTGAGCTTGAGCCATTTCCTAAATAATGGCTAGCATTTGTGTACACATCACTTTCTTTCATGTGACAGGGAAATGTAATTTTTCTTTGAAAACGTACTCATTAAAGAAGCAAACCCCTTCCACCTCCCCAGAAGCCTCTGCACCTCATTCATATGTGTGACATAGTATAATCACTTTAGAAGTCTGGAAGAACTACAGCTCCTTTGAAAACTCCCACAGCACAAACACAGTCTTGTGTCTACTCTCTGGTGCCCTCTCTTAGATCAGTTCTACACAGTATTTTAAGGTTATTTGCAATGCAACAACCATCAGGGATCCCAATCAGGTCAAGAGTTATTTTAGGAAACACCAGAAAACCAAAGAAACTAATGACTATCACAAATAACTGAAAGAAGCAGGCACCATTAATACAGTCATAATATTACATGGGTTGATTATACGCTCAGAAGTCACTTGAAAGTATTTATTTTCTCTGATAGGGGCTTTTCAGCTCACTCTCACAGAGCTCTTTCAGGAAAAGGAAATGCACAAAGGGAGCTGCAAATGATTGCACAGTACTTCTTCCCAGCCTCAGTGCTCAGGGAGATAAAAGTTGCAGGAATGACAATGAATGAAATTCAGTATGGGGAGGTGAGCATCAATGCACGCTGGCTGAGGCACCTGACATCCTCCTATCTACGGCTACTAACGTGCAGATCCTCAGAAGACACTCCAGCTGCATGCAGCCTCAGTGAAAGCCTCAGTGAAAGCCTCTAGCCACTACATGCTATTCCTATTAGAACCGGAAAACAAATACCTACCAAAAAGATTAAATCAAGATAGTGTGTCCTGTAAGTATGTGCCGCACTGTGATGCCTTGGGTTAAACAAATGTATCTGCTTGAGCCTCATTTTTCTTGCCTTCCACTGAGATATGGCTCAGACCACAGAGGTCCAGCAGAGAGCACGGTATCTATCTGACACAAAGGCCTGAGCTGCTGCCAGAACACAGACTGTTTAGCACAAGACCAGAAGAAATTAAGATTTTTCTCTGTTACAGCAGAAACTGCTCGGTCTCCCGGCCTGGGCTGCACCCAAAGTAGAGGCTTAGTTAAAACAAATGGCAACTGCAGTAGAGTTCTCCACCTGAGACTAAAGCTGGATTTCAGTTTTACAAGGAATCAGATCCATGATGAACACACAGGCATACACAATTAATTTAAACCAACCCCGGAAACAGGGAGCTAGAAGATGCTACATCATGGGAACACTCCCAGCAGTGCTGCCACGAGAAGCACTGCCTATCTGACTTGACAGATCAGGATGCTGAATGTCTGCTACTTAAAGCAAAGACAGGCCTGATGCTATACATCAAGTCTTATTATTTTATTTATAATCACAATAGTGAGCTGTGTTCTAGCTCTGAGTGGCAAGGTCATTTTCCTACTCTCTCCCTTGCTGACATACCAACGGAAAGCTGGTACTGCAGATTTCAGTGATCAGCAATAATTACCATATAAGGCTTGAGGCAACCCATAAGAAGGAACCAAGCAACCTCCAAACTCTTCCATCAAAAACTGAGGACCAAAAAACTCCAGTCCTATGCTGCGGTGGATCCCAAAAGACACTGTAAGTTGGGAAGGCCTTGGAGAGTGCCATATTTTCCAGGTGATGGCAAGGTATCTAAGAAACACACTTATTCCTGTCAGCAGCTCTCTGAAATATTTAAAAGTTCATTTTCTAGAGTAATAAATATATTTCATAACCATCCCAAGGGTGTGTTCTGTCTTCACTGAAGCTACTGTACTTGGCAAGGAAGCGGTGTGACATTTTTTCCCCAAAGGCTATGGAGCGATAAATAGTAGCTAAAATGAATTTTTCTGTTAGACTTAAAGCCTCTGCAGAGCAGGCTTTGGAAAGCAAGGTTGGGATTAAAAAGTCCAAAATTTAAGAATCCTGAAAAGTAAATGTTCGAGTGTCTGAAACAGAGCCATGACTGATTCACAGAGAATAAACTACTTTAAAGCAAACTCCCCCGCAACTCTTCTGTATGAAAAAACTGAGGGTTCAGAGACATCCTCTTACTGCCTTTCACGCAATAAGCTTCCCTCTGAAGATGCATCATAAGCTAAAATGCAATCTCATTAAAATATTAAGATATTTCATTGATACTGAGCTGTAGTCAGACATTGAAAGACTCAGTTCAAGTATCTTTCAGTCCACTCTACATGTTTCTACATACCTGCTCTTGAATGAGCTCGCTTGAGATACACATCAAAAGAATAACGGTAAAATTACTGGTCTGAGGGGTTTGCCATTTTGCAAATCCAGGAATTACAAGCTCACCCTCAACATCTTGAAGTTTAGGTCACCAAATGATGAAGGTTTAAAAAAACCCAAAACAACAACTGGGTTACTTGTGGTTTTGAACTGTCAGCTACACACTTGAGTCATGTTTTCAAAAGTTCTAGCATAAAAATAATTCTCTTTTGGTTTTAACGAAAACAGATGCAATCTCACAGTTTAGCAGGCTGGCCAGGTGTTTATAAAAACATTCCACAACTTCACAGTTAACTCAACAGCTTCATGTGGAATTTAACTACTTTCAAAGCCAGCACTGACCCGTGACAACGTTATTGAAATGGCACTATTTATGTCTTTCAGGTTCCTGTGAAAAAAGCCTGACCTACATGTGCTCTGAGCCACATCACGGTCACTCAGATTAAACTTAGTGCTTCATCTAGTGTATCATATTTTCTTAGAGACTGAGGCCCTGGCTGCAAACTGCAGATGCTGGTCAGTCATTCCAAAGGGCGACAGCAACCTGCAACAGTACCCAAGGCGAGGAAATCTGTGAGATTTACTTCCAGGCCTGAAGCTGAGGGTCAGGACTATAGACCAATACAGAAATTAATCTTTCTGATCCCCTCTAAGTGCAATAACACAATGGGTACACAATGGTTGATTACAATGGAAAAAAACATTTTAGCAAAGGCTTTATATATAATCATTTTTAAGCACACACAACATATTTATAAGAAGCAAAATCTTCAGCTTTGACTACTGTGGTCACCAATACCCTGAGCTGCAAATGGAGAATCAAACAGTTGGCAAAAGAAAATTACTTTTAAAAAAAACCCACATCAGCTAAACAGAGCATTACATCATTACACACAGAGTAACAAACACCAACACATTTTTTGCTCCCACTTGAGGAATATTAGAACAAAAAGTCAGTGCCCCTAATATCCATTTGGATTCATTCCATGGGCATCCCTTTCACTCCTAGAGAAACTTAGCAATGATGAAAATAACTGAAGTCAAATGTCTGCTATTTTCTACGCTGTAAACATCTGCCACACTGAAAAGCATTTTCACAGGTGACTACATAATGCAGGGGAGCAGTTAATCAGATATGGAGCATTCCGCCACTTGGTCACTGGTTCCAGTCCCAACCCCAAAACACCAAAAAGCCCAAGGTTTCCGTCAGCTGTTCAGTTGTATTTATTATACTCCCTGGTAACAACCAACTGTTTGCACAATTTCCCTGTACAAAACTCAGCATTAAAATAAAACCTTGGCCAAAATTACTAAATTTGGAGTCCGGACAAGATTATTCACATGCCTAAAGTCTCCTGTCTAGGAGAATGAAGGCCAAGACATGTTTCTTCACAAATGGCTATGATTTTATACCAGAAGCTGCTAAACTTCAACAGCATTCAAACCATGGCTCTGGGCTGCATCCTGCTATCGGTCACAATCTACACTTTCACATGATAAAAAATATGAAGGTCTAATGCACACAACCAACAACAGACTGCATTCACCTAAAGTCAGAGTTACATGCTGAGTCCTACAGACTCCATTCTGTGGGAAGTCCTCATAAACCTTAACATCAACACAAAATGTAAGGCTGCTACTGACCTGGCTCTCCTGAGGCTCCACTTGGCTGCTGGCTGCCCCAGTTCCTGGCTCCCCTTCCCGTGTCTGCCTTCACCAGTACAGTAGTGACAATGGTTTCTAGCAATTCCATACAGAGCCCAGCTACAAATGAACCTTCCTAAGTGCTGGGTCATCTTATACAAAGCACGGAATGGGAAATACACTTTAGTCACAGTTTGCTATTTGTCAGAGCTGTGAAGAGCACATGTACACACACAGGTAAGTAGGAGTAGAGCCCATAAATCTCTGCCAGCGCTCTGCTTATAATAAGAGGCAAGAGCAGTCTTATTCTGGAGCAGGGTTCCCATTACCCTCAGATGCAAATGGAAGAACCACATACAGAAAACACCTAATACTTGACACTGAATTACTGTGTAACTGCATGGCATTTGCAAGTCAAGCAACTTCAGAAATTGTGCCTGAGCAATGGTATCCCACAGAACCACCATGCACCATGTCTGGGGACACAACCAGAAGCAGCATTCCCATGCACAACCGCAGCACCACCTGGCATCTGTTTTTTTGTTTGCTTGCTTGTTTGTTTTTCCAGGAGCTCAGAATGACTAACTCAGCACTGCCTGTTTGCAGTCAGTCTTATAACAGGGCCTGGAAGCATGAACTTCCCATTTAGGTCAATTTTTTTTACCTGGGAATTCAAGGCAACATTTACATGTCCTAAATATGAATTCCTTTATTCCTACTTTAAGCATAATTAGGTAATCAAGCAAAGCTACAGACATGTATTTCAGCCAAGCAGCCATTAACTACTGGGAGCTATTAGCATTAGCAGCTGGGAGTTTATTTTAGGGAACAATGTTAAAACCTCTCTCCTGATCCATAAACAATCCCATTGGAGAGCATATATAAAACCAGACAGAAATTAATATTAATTGGGAAATCACAATGAGACAAAAAAGGAGATGTGACATCAAGAAGCAAAAATTTTAATCAGAAGATAAACTTACTGAATATGAGAAGAAAGAAAAAGGGAAACAGAAAGCTGTATCTAGAAATCCTGAAAAAGGACCAGAGGCATTTTGAATAGTTACATTTTAATGAAGTTAGAAATAACTGGATGAAACTCTATCACCTGTGTGATACAAGAGAGCAGACTAAGGTTGCTTTCCAGATTTAAAATCTAAAAAGCTGTGTACAGAAAAGGAAGAAGCTGGAGCAGTAGCAACACAGACAGAGCTATGCAGAATTTCTTATTTCAGAGGAGAAAATATACTGCCGAAAATAGTAAGAAAACATGTCTGATATATGCATATACCTGCTCTGTTCTCCACTACCCACATCAGTACTTAGGAATTTAACATATATGTTGGGAAGAAAAAAAACAACCAACCAACCAAACAACACAAAAGGATACACTGGGTACCAAGGGAATGTTTTCACAGGTGCCAACAAACTTACACCACATGAAACAAGAAAATTCTCAGCCATGGTGTGTATTCAGCCCTGTCCAGACAGCAGACGGCAAAGTCACAGCCCCCACCAGCTCCCTGGGTGTATAGAGGTATGTTCCTCAGCAGCCTCAGCATCACTGTGCTGGGCACAGGGTGTGCAAGAGCTGGGCGCCACCAACAAAAAGGCTGGCCCAACACAGAGTTGTTCCAGCTGCTCACAGCTCCTCAACACTGCCCTGTGCTCCAGGGACAGCTGGCACAGGTTGGGCAGCCAGCGCTTCCCAATAACCAAAAGCCACATACTTGCATTTTTCAGGTAACTTTGTCAATAATAGCTCAATTGTTTCCTTAGAGAGAACCACAGGGAGAGTTAGCTATCAAAGTAAAATGTAATGCTCTTAAGGCTTGGGGCAGGGGGAGAGAGAGAGGAGGGGAAACCCACACCTTTCCTTATTCCCTAGCCTTCAGCACAAGGACTGTACTTAGAAACAAAGATCTCAAATTAAACCTTTGGTGTCACCGGAGGTTTTAAAGCAATCACTCTCCTGTTTTCTTCTTCCCAGGTCACGCACCATTACCAGCACACACCAGCTCTCCAGAAAAGCAAGCAATAATTTCTGAATTGCTGACATAAACTAAAGCAAAATGTAAGGAGGAAGATAAAGATCAATATTTCTAACAAAACCACGCCAGCTTCACAGTAACAGCAGCAACCCGTTCTGCTGTGTAACATCAAGCAGAGAGGAGCACTGGACACTCCAGTTGCAAAGCTGATATTCCTGGTTGGAATGTGTGAGCCATGAAAAACATGGCCTAACATTCAATTTAAATGGTTGGCACTTTGGTATCTGGAGACAGGGAAAATTGTTCAAAGATGATGCATATTTCACCTTGAAATCATTAAATGGCCTTGAATAAGGAATGCTATTTTCAAAGAACCAGTATTCAGATTTTTGTCTCATTTTTAGCATTCCTTTAACCAACAGAATTTCCCCAAAAGTCTTTTAGCTTTGGTTTGTTTTTTTTTTTTACAATCTTACATTTAACTTCAAGAAAACGGCAGCCAAGAAATCACATTGGCCAAAATACCCTATTTTGAAAATAAACCAGTAATTGTTAAAAGAAGAAACTATATGCACAGACACACACAGTTCTCTGAAGTAATCCATTATAGGAAAGAAATACTTTACCAGGTAATTAAACTTCTTACTCTATGCTGCTAAAAAGAGACTCAGTAAGAAATCAAATCCAGACTGTTATTTGGAGGAACATTCTCAAATACTTAGTTTCTGTGGAAAATTTACATGCTTAATACACTTACAAAGGCTTATGATTCCCTTAAGGACTTGAAATGTTAAACTATTTCTCCCACTGGCTCTAATTTCTATTATATTTGAGTGCAGCAAGAGAACAAACAGGTGACTTTGCTCACTGCTCCGGCTGTGTGACACCATTAGACTGACCAAAATTAATAAATAACAAAAGACTTAATGAGGAAGAAAGAACACAGGAACTGGCTTTAATTGGGATCACTCCATTCTGCAGAACTGGAGGATGGCTATAATATAAGAAACTGCTTGAGAGGAAAGTACAGAGGAGTCAAGATCTGGCAGGCAAATGTGATACATATGTGGTGAGGCAGGCTGTCATCCATCTTTCTAGATGGAGATCTCTTTGTTGTTCTGCTGGGGCCATTTGTAGATGTCCAGCTTGCAGAGTCTGCAAGATGAAATTGGCGTGCATCGAACAAAAATAGTTTATGTTCATAAAATCCAAAGAGATGGAGGGACCAGCCCTGCGAACAGGGATGTTCTTGGTTGTCAGGGTAACGTGATCACCCCAGACAACACCAACGTCAGCAGCAGTCTGCAGCACACATTGGGTACCTAAGCATACAAGTCTTCCTGCTTCCCTCTCATAATTAAACCACAGAGAGATGCAGGTAACTGCTGCTAAGGTGTGGCTCAGTGTTCTTCTGTACACCAGGAGTCCAAGAATCTGGCTGATGCTTACAAAAGAGTCTTACTGGCATTACCTATGCAACTTTCCAATATAAATAAAAGGAATCAATGGACAGCAGAAAAACCAAGCAGAACTATAAGGAACTATCCTTTTCTTAAATGAAGCAGCATCCAGCAAATGTGGTCAGATCCAATAATACAATAAAATATTACTCCTATTTTCTTTTTCTTTATGGTTACACCCATGTAGCTTTGCTTTCACTGGATCAGATGCACACTGTATACACTCTCCTGAGAAGTTAATCTACGGTTTTCCAAGTTTCAAAAACGTCAACATCTGCAGCCGAACCTCTGGATCAGTAGTGCAGTGCCTTCTCCATCAAAACAACAGACTTCACTACACAGGTGCAAATACACAAAGATACAGGTGCAAATACACAAAGATTCAGCTACACAGTAGAATAAATGACCAGATGAACAAGTTTTGCTTGTGTGCCTTGCTAATGATCCCATAGAACAAATAAAGTGAAGTCATATGGCTGACTAAAGCAAAAATGTGCAATTTTTAAGGAATTACTACTAGTGAAAGTAGTTACATTTTCCAACAGTTACTGATCCCACAGCATTACAGATGTGTGTTTAATCAATCACTCTTCTATTCCAGTCTGCTCACTTAGTGTTTTGGATAGACTGTCATGGTTCGACCTAGCAGGTAGCTACACACCACACAGCCACTCGCTCACTGCCCCTCAGTAGGATGATGGAAAGAATTGGGAAAAAACATGAAAATTTATGGGTTGAGATAGTGACAGTTTAATAGGACAGAAATGGAAGGGGAAATTATTATTATTTTAAAAAATAAAAAACACAAAATAAGTGAGGCACAATACAATGCCCACTGCTTGCTGACTGATGCCCAGTCAGTTGCTGAGCAGCAGCCCCTGGCCAGCTTTTCCCCCAGCTTCTGTATGCTGAGCACAATGTCTTATGGTGTGGGATATACCTTGGGTCAGCTGGGGTCAGCTACTGTGGCTGCGTCCCCCTGAACTCCTTGTGCAGCCCTAGACACCTTGTTGGTTCAATGGTGTGAGCACCAGAAAGGGCCTTGACTCTGCAAGCACTGCTCAGCAGTAGCTAAAACATTCTTGTGTTCTTAGCATTATCCGCAGCGCTATACCAGCTACTAGGAAGAAAATTAACTCTAACCCAGCCAAAACCAGGGCACCCTAAAAATGTGTTCAGAAAGCTATCCAGCTGAAAAGAATTCCCAATGGAGTAGAAAACATTAAATATTCTGAATTTTTAATATTAAAGTTGATGAGAACAGCCTCATGGCTTTCTAATATTACTCTGTGCCACTGCTGTTTTTTACTTTCAAGAATACCTTCCTGAAAAATCTTGCATTTAAAGCACTTTGTTTGAATCCCTCTAGAGGCTAGACCAGCTCTTTAGCACTATGCAGTGATTAAAAACAGTCACTAAATGGGATACATATTAGTGGTTGTGCAGGAGAAATAAATAATATGATGTAAAAAACCAGGTAAAACGAAGTATATTTTTTCATTGATCTGATATCAGAGGAAAATTTATACTCAACAAGGATTAATGGGAGAGGGAGATTTACAAACAAGCAATAAATGCAGAAACTTCCGAGTTAAAAAGGTGGAAAGCATCACTTAATTTTCAGAGCAGCATTTCCCCAGCTGATGAAGATCCTGCTTCTTCCCCCTTGAAGCCCAAGAAACTTAACTGTGCTTGTCCTTTCCCTCTTTCCTCCCTTGATAAGTCACAAGCTGGCAGGTTTGCTAATAGGTCACAAATGACAAATAAAAAAGTCTTTCCACAATAATTTCATAGTCAATACCAAGCTACACCAGTGAACTTTCTCCCTTTTACTCGAAACTGAGTTGGTGTTGCTAGCATAAATATTTACTTTATATCTATAAACACACATATACCTTCCCCACACACACCCTTCTGACTCTTACGTAATTACATAGCTTATATTACCCATGATTTTTCAACTTCAACTGCCTATTAGCAGTTGTAGGGAACCAAGGACATGAAATATCAGCTAGCACTGAAGCTACCTAGCAAACAGCCATACCCTCAAGCTAGTATCTTGCTCTGCGAGATAATTTACAGATTATCAACAATCTCAGGTTTATTTATCAACATGGGAGCAGCACTTCCGACATTTAGGCAGAGAACGCCTCTAGTTCTGCTGGTGCCATGTGCATCCTTCCCTGCAGCGGCTCAGTGGGTCCCCCCCTCGGAGCCACATACCCCCCCAGCTGCTGTGGAAGGAACCCCATGGGTTTCATTAGCACTGCTGCAGAATTAAGCACAGAAGACTCATGACAGCCACAAAACATCGACTGAGTTAACATATGAGTAAGGTAACAAATGTAAGTTACAAATAATATCATTCAGTTTGTGTTTTGTATCAATCATCATATGCATTAAAGACAATAAAAAAATAGTTTTCATATATCATTTGTGTGTTTTGTATTAAAAAGCCTTTTAAATCTCTCACAAGTACTGCTCTACCCTGTGATCTAAAACACAAACAAAACTCAGGCAAGGCCAAGTGTCATTTTAAATTAAGTTTAAAATCTACATCCAGCACCTCTCTGGTGTTGTTTAGGTGGTAACATTAGAATTTTTTTTAAACGTCGTATTGTTTTTAATTCCATTGGACTCACATCAGACAGAAAAAGGAGTTCAACACCTTCCTTAGAGGAGCTCTGCCATCACCTGGCACAAGGCAGGTGGGGATTACAGACACTGAACAAGAGTTCAAGATGCCCCTACAATCACATTAAAGCAGAGCTGGATCTCAAAAGCACTCTGGATTTCTGGCTGCCCTTATGACTTCCTATCTCAGGTAAAAGTAGAACTCTGGCTCCATGCTTGGCTACACAAAATGAAATTACTCCAAGGTTTTAGGAGTTAGAAAATATTAAGACACAACAGTTCTTCACATGGAAAAAGAACAGTGGGTAGGGGAGGTGGGTGGGTGCGTGTGAGAGTCAAAATCCAGTGAAATTCATTCCTTAACTGGTACTTTTGAAGCTGTTTCATTTTCCTTTATTTTCCATGGCTGGACAGCATTTGTGGAAGCTGAAATTTACCTGCAGGATGTACACATGTAGGCAACTAGCTTAACAAAATGACACAGGTGATCTCAGTATTCATTTGTGAGCAATGCCTGTTGTCTCTTCCGGAAATCTTGAATTCCCAGATAAGAATGCACAGGTTGTAACAGAAATTCACTGAAGTCAAAGGACTGGAAGTTAGACATACCTTGAAGCAATCAGATGGTTATGAAGCTTACATACAGAGTCAGTGATATAATGATTTTTGTGACTCTTAGCATAAAATTCCCTGGCTTCATTTGACGGACTTAACCTTAATAACCTACTGCAAAATGACATCTATTCATAACTCAGAAAGAAAGAGTACGTTTGATAAGCTTGCACAGACACAACTAAGGTTAGGATTACACTAAACATACCTGATATTGCTTTAAAAAGTATCTACCATCAAATCTTGATTTGTACCAGTCTTCACTAATTGGCGTACATCAATCCAGATTCTTCTGTGCATTATAAGCAGCTGCCCTCAACTGCCAAATTTATTATGCTTTCCATTAAAAAAATTACCAGTGGCACAAGTGGTGGCAGTGACCCTTCATATTTTTGTTACTAGCTGCAGAAAGGGACTAGCTAAAAAGCTGTAAGAAAAAAAAATGGCTTTGGCCATTGTGCCGGCCTGGGGTTGTAATTTTATTCGATAGCCAATCCCTGCCTCCTCCTACCCACCAGATCTGTCGTCTTCTCTCCACTAGAGACTTCACACCTTCCTGGTTTTGCTGATTCTTGACTTCTCCTTTTCCTACTAGATCCTCAAGAGCTAAAAGTTAATTAACAACCATTTATCTCAGTGACATCAGGGGTTTTTATGTATGCATTGAAGTACGTCTGTACGACACTCCAGGATCAAGGATGATCTCTGCCTCCCTCTTTCAAACACAAAAATAATCAATGAAAATACTTTAATAGTAATGCCACAGCCATTCATCATTCCTGATCTTAAAACTAAGATCTCTGCTTTGAAGTGAGGATACATTAAATGACAGTACCAGCCCCCTCAGTAATTACGTCCCTTTCATGGCAAGTTTTCTGGTATACAACAGCTGGTTTTATTATTATTAATGCTGCACATTGACTACAAAAAATCTGACCTGAATGGGATAAAACCAAACCAGCTGTTTCATCTCCTTTCATCTATCCACATCTCAAAGGGGGCTTTGTGCACCACTGGTTTCCACTGAAGAGCTGAAAAATCACATGTCACAACAGGGGCCCGATGTATGTGGGTCATCTAATAACCGGCAATCCAGAGCCCCGCTGATGGAAATCTCTGCCCAGCCGATCCTCCCCTGCTTAATCTCATCAGGCTGAACTGGCACAGGGAAAAAACAACGAGCACTTGCTCCACTTAAATTTCTCCAGTGAATAAATAAACATGTTCAGTTGCAGAAGCTGTCCTGAAATCCCGATGAGCAGTAGGACTTGGAGAGAAGGGGTTTTAGTCCCTAAAACTAGAAAAACAAAATCCACACACCAACTTCGCTCCACTTAGATCCAGACTGCATCTGCACAAAACAGAGTAATCATTCTCTTTTTTCATGGCAGAAAATTACTTCTCCCAGCCCTCTCTGTCACAGCCCCCTTAGTTACCCTGGCTTTGCATACCAGTCACCAAAGGAGATACATCAGTACTGCCCACCAACTCAAGATGATAAAAGCTCAAAAACAGAACAATTTAATTACACGTCTTTCTTAATTTAACTTGCAAAGAATAATTAGAGAGCAAAAGAAGCCCACACAAAAATGCAAAAACATCCCACAGCCACTCTGTGGACTTCACCAAGGTCACCCATAGCTCCCATTTAATGATCCCAGATGTGATTACCGGAGAAGCCTGAAACCAGAACAATTCAATTTAACATGAAGACACTAAGTACAAACTTAGCTCGCTAAGATACTGCAATGGTTAATTAGTGCAGCTTTGACTTGAGCTGACATCGCTAGTACCAGAATATTACACATGTAAAGTATGTTTTAAGGTATTACTTAGCCGTGGCTCCAATATGGCTGACTCTTTCCAGGCTTCCTCTCAAACACCAGTAATTACATTTTAACAAAAAGCCATTCAACACATCACTTTTTGTCGCCTGAAAAAAAAATGAATCATTCAAATAGATATTTATTTCCAACAGGAATAACTCCTAAAATAAGATACAAAGATCACACACAAATAGTGTAATACACAGTGCTGCATTTCCTGTATTTTAAGTTGTCGCTATAACAGCTAACAATATGGTACGTCATATGTCCTTTGGCAAGTTAAGGAATCAGTTAACTTTATAATGAAGCACAACTGTTAACTGAACATGCTCAGTGTACCAATAGTTACACCCTGCACAGAGGCCAACCCCGACTTGGAGCAACTGGGACGACACCAAGACCCCAACAGCCCACCTGATCTGGGTTGCCAGAGGAAAGTCAGGTATTGGAGAAGGCCAGAGTACAGCATCCCTGGGCAGCGCTCTGCTCCCACACCAGCTCCAGGGGCACCGGTGAGAATTTCAGTGGCATTTCACCAGCAGGAGCCTCTGGAGCATGTGAGTGCAACAAAGCCCAGCAGCAATGAGGTGTCTTTAATCCAAAAGCACCCTGGCTCAGGGTCAGTAACCCCCGACACAAGGTGGCAGTGAACAGCCTGGAGGGAAATGGTGGGATACTGAAGCACAAACACCTAGAAGAAGGCAGGGAATTACCCTAAAGAGCAAATCCCGACTCAAAGTCCTCTCTCCTCTTGAGCCCACGACACACAACAAAGGGAACTGAGCCAGTGCTGCAGCGCAGCATTTCCCTTTGCACAGAAAAGTGCCTAGTGAAAAATATTCCTGTAAAACTTTTGTTGTGATGCTCCAGGCCTCGATGCCAGGGCTGCTCAGAGTTTTACTCGATCCAAAGGCAGGATTTCCCTCCCTCCTTTCTACACCAAAAGCAAAAGCTTTCCTCAGAGTAACAATGGGATGTGCTCACCTTTAAATGAAGAAACTGCATTCACACCATGAGAGAACCACGTGTCTTCATTAATTAGCATTATCTATGCAAAACGCTACTTCAGTAGCAAGTTGGCTTCCTACAACTGGCTTTAATCCAACAGGCCTGCCACAGAGCAATGCAGAACACACCGCTTGAGATCTCCCCATTTCAGAGCTGAAACTATCAGTAGGGCTGCTCAGACTTCGGGTGGTATTGGCATCAAGAGTGTCCTTAATGGGACCAAGTTGGAGCACAACAATATTTAGACTTTTAATTAACATATTTAATGTGCAAGTTATTGTGCAATTATCAGTTGCGGCACTTCTACAGAGCCTCTCAAGTTCAGTGTTAATGGTTCAAATAATAATTACAAAAAATAACTATTCTGAAGAAATGATATAATAAACATTATGGAACAACTTCTTTGGGATACTTCTAATGCATTACAAAGATTAAGCCCCAAGTAGGGAAAAAGCAAAACAAAGCAAAGCACTTGCACAGCCCCACTGGAGCAACCAGTAACCTTGGCAGTAACCATTCTTTGCAGAACTAAGGATTTAGTGTTACAACTCATGATGTTCTACTAAAGCCTTGGAGACAACAGAAACTCTCTGAAATACATGTTATTATAAAAATTTCAATACTGTACCTAAAAAGAACAAATAAAAAACTAGTTACGAGCAGCAGATTTGAAATCAGTCTGAACTATCCATAAATTTACATCTGACTGTTCAAAAATCCCTTGGTTTCAGCATTACGTGAATAATAAAGTGTGTGATAAACTGCAACCATATCAGAATACAGAATTAGAAACAAAACCATTTTGAAGTATCATGAAGAGATGTTAAAGTTTTGAGGACGGATATAAAGGTAACAGTATAAACCATTTCTAACTTCACAGAACAACTCAACTCAATCTGTTATGGCATTACACGCTCGGAAGCAAATCTGCACATACCTGTATTGCCACATAACAAAAATGAAAAGAAATTACAATTTCTAACACCCAGTGTTTCCACTAGCTAGTTATATCTTACATACTGCGTAACACGTGAAGGTATCAAGGATAAAATACATAGTCCCTCTTCTGAAGGCAGTACCATTCAAGAGTTACATTTTCATGGCTTTTAATACAGTTTTAAAGGGGCACATAATCCAACCCGCAACATGCATGCACATATCCCTCTCTAACCTTCTCAAATCCAAGCTACAGTCACAGGAAATGGGGATTATAGATCAAGGCAGGCTCCAGCATGCGCTGCAAACAAGTTGGCAGAGGCAACGAGGGAAGCCAGACTCCAGCCCTAAGGCAGTGACAACGTGAAGCTGCCGGTTATCTTCTGCAGTCCTCTATGTAAGTGCAATGAGTGGGGGCAGCAGGTCGAGGGAGGTGATTCTCCTCCCCTAGTCCACTCACATGAGACCCCACCTGCAGCCCTGACATAAGAGGGATGTGGACCTGCTCAAGCAAGTCTAGAGGAGGGCATGAACATGACTGGGGACTGAAGCATCTCTCCTATGGAGATAGGCTGAGGGGTTGTTTAGCCTGGAGACGATAAGGCGCTGGGTAGATCTTGTAAGAGCCTTCCAATACCTAAAGGGGGCCTATAAGAAGTCTGGAGAAGCACTTTTCACAACAGCAAATGCGGTCTGCATTTGCAGACAAGGGGAATGGCTTTAAACTGACAGAGGGTAAATTTAGATTAGACATTGTGAAGAAATTCTTTACTGTGAGGGTGGTGAGGCCCTGGCACAGGTTGCCCAGAGAAGCTGTGGCTGCCCCATACCTGGCAGTGTTTAAGGCCAGGTTGAATGGGACTTTGAGCAACCTGGCCTAGCAGAAGGCGTCCCTGCTAGTGGCAGGGGTTTGGAACTGGATAATCTTTAAGGCCCCTTCCAACACAAACCATTCTGTGATTTTATGCAATGTGAGTCTTGGTGTGCCTGTGAGGTCAGAAGCATACCTGCCTTGGCTAGTGCTGGCCAACCACACCAGGGCTGTAACCCCACTGCAGCAGGGCTGGCTGCGGAGGAGCTAGGTCCCCCCCAGTGCCACCCTCTGCCCCATAGTGCTCACTGAGGCAGAGGTGAGTTGCCCTTGGCAGGCACCTGCTTCCCTCCTGAGACTATAAATAGAGCCAGAATGACTGATCCAGACAGAGGTATCTCAGAGCTGGACATCTGAGTGAAGGTAGATGAATCCTACTCACCAGCTCTGAGTCACGATTCCTCCACAGTTTTTCACCTGAGGCTGCACAACTATGTAACAGCCATAGGCAGGATGTAAAATTACATCCTGGCCAAGCGTGTTCTGTAAAATACAGGATACAAAATTTGGCAGTTTTATCATAAATAGCCATTCGGCCTTCCAAAAACAAGCCATGCAGAGAAAACAATTTCTGCCAAATAACCTTATGCTTTAATGGGAGTGCAGATCTCTGAAAGTTAACTTTCAAATGATGTTGCAGGGACGTATTTATTGCTCCTCAGAGATAAAAATAAAACCATCATTTAATTTGACTGCCAGGGCTGAAGCCTCCCATCAGAGCACCAAAGCTGCAGTCTCCCTGGTTTAGACAGCACTGTCAGCATCACTGCTAACCCTGTATTAGCTTTGGAATCCTAACAGAGTAAAATCATAGAACCACAGAACTGTTTGGGTTAGAAGGGACCTCTAAAGCTCATCTATTCCAACACCCCTGCAATGACCAAGGACATCTCCAACTAGATCACGTTGCCCAGAACTGCATCCAGCCTGGCCCTGAATGTCTCCAGGGATGACGCATCCACCACCCCTCTGAACAACCTGTGCCAGTGCTTCACCACCCTCAATGTAAAAAATTACTTCCTCACTTCCAGCCTGAATCTCCCCTCATTTAGCTTAAAACCATCACCCCTCATCCTACTGCAACAGGCCCTGCTAAAAAGTCTTCCCCATCTTTCTTATAAGGCCTCTTTTAAGTACTGAAAGGCCACAATAAGGTCTTCCCGGAGTCTTCTCTTGTCCAGGCTGAACAACCCCAACTCTCTACGGCTTTTCTCATAGGAGAGTGTTCTATCCCTCTGATCATTTCTGCAGCCCTCCTCTGGACCCTCTCCAACAGGCCCATACCCTTCCTTTGGTGATCAAACTAAGTACCTGATACTTGAAGCTGCAGAGAGAAAGCACTTCTGCTGTAACAATTTTATGCTGTCATTTTAACAGACTATAAATAGATTTCAAAATATTTACTGAAGGCCAGATTCTGCAGAGCTGAATTTACCCAGTGGTGTTATGTAAGAAAGGACTGCAAAACAGAGCCCTAAACAGGGCTGATAACACTGCTCTAGAAATAATATATTCCGTTTTCACGCATTCCACTTTTACCTGGTTTCTTAAATTGCTAAGTTTGCACTGTTATTTTTCTCTTCAAAGAGTATCCACAAATCTCTAGTTATCTCATGATGATGAGCTGGAATGAAAATTGGCACTTACGTCCCCTTTGCGCCAGTCTTTCCTTTCTTGCTCAAAAAGTTTTGCGATAAACTCAACCAAACATTATAAGAGTGTGGATTTAACTAAGATATTCTTCAAAGGTGATGAATTAAACTCTCTCTGAAATACTTGCATTATTGTCAGTTAATTTCACTGGGAAGATTTACAGTACTTGAAGTACCTTGGTAAGTGTAATGGATTAGCGATGTGCCGAGATGAAATGAAGACAATCCGGGTCAGGCATTTCTGCCCATAGTCCTGCCTGCCTGGGGTCCTGCACTCCCAGCTCCCCAGGCTGCTAAAGGAAACTCTTGAATTTACCCTGCCTATCCAGGTACAGTAAAGTCAGCAGCACTGACGACGACACAGCAGGTTGCTCTTGTATACCACATTCCATTCTTAAGTTAAACCAAACCTTGCTTTTAGGCCTACAACTAAACATACTGCAATTCCTTTACAACACAACAACAGTAGTAGCAAGAATAATAATAACCATAACCATAATAATAGCAGAATATATGCAAAGCCAGCAGAAAGGAAGTCAGCAATAGTAACTCCATGGCGTAATTCATTTTTTCTGAGAGCACAGCGAAGTTTTTCCTCACCCACAGTTTTCCACCAGTATAGAAAACATGTTTAATGACACAGGTGGACACATCCAAAGCCAGAGGAAAATGAAAACAAGAGCCCTCACCGTTAACGTTCCCCTTTTACTTCTATCCCCCACAGTAGGGGACCAGGGCAAATAGCCAGGTAAGGGCTTGCAGCAGCACAACTTCCCCAGGCCACAGGATCCAAGACCCTGTGTTCCTGGGAGATCTGTAGGGACCCACAGGTTTGCTGGCCACATCCATCCCCCACCCCCCCCCGCAAAGCCATAGATGTTACCAACAGAGGAGGGGAAATGCTCCAAGCATGAATTCTAAGAACAGTTCTGATTCTCCCTCTCAAAACCAAATCTCATTTAAACCTCAGTGGTGTTGTTAAACCACCATGATTTGCTTGCCTACGAGACAGAACTTCGAGGCTGCTCTCCCATGACTTACTCTAAATGGAGATATGTACGCTCAAACCCTTCTGGTTTATGCATTCAGATGGAACTGCATTTGACTGAGAGGGATCAAATACCCATCCTCTGCTTAGCACTGGCAACATAAGTGGAATGATGAAGTTCAAACACCCATCTTGAGACAATCCCACCTGGAGGTTTTGCCTCAAGCAAATGAACATCTCGCCATTGGTATGGCCTTTCAGACAGTGGTATATCAAGGTCAGATGATGCCAGGGAATTTAATAAAAACCATAAAGTATTTCTAAATCAGTTTCACACAACAGCCTATTGAAATTGGATATAAAGTCTGACTCACTGTAATCTTCATACATTTAATGGATTTTTCCACACTCCAGTTGGGCTCCACACCAACAGGAAGAAGATTATTTTCCTCAGTGAAGATCATTAACAATTCATATGCAGCAGTTTCTACCATATGTGGCTCATCAGCTGACTGCCTTGATCTGCTAACCAGTCTGGTGGTGAGCTTCATCTAGCTTAAATGAGGAGCACATTATTTCATACCTTTAATAATATTTCAGAGGATGATACTAAAGTCAGTTGCTGTGAAAGAAATGATGCTTTTATTCAGGAACATGGTTGTTTAATCATCCTCTAAGTGTGTTGTTCATTTTTTTCCCCTTTCTCCTGTATGCTCGCGGGGGAAGAAAGAAATGTGGGAGGACATTTGCAAGATGTAAAAAGCTTCAGAAGTTTCCAATTGGTACCATGCACTGACAAAACCTTGTTTCAACTGGCTAGAAAACAAGACCAGAGAGAAAGGAGAGGGAAATCCATAGTATAGTTTTCTCACTTCCAATCACTGCTTAGGTCACTGAGAAAGGTACAGAAAAGTCTCTTTCCATTGGCCCACAGAAAATGCTGGGGTTTAATCAAATACTTTAGAAAACTTACAGATTTCAAAGCAGTTTTCTACATATGTCAGCACTATCTCTATTGCACTTCCTCCCTACACTGAATCACTATTTTGCAAGTATCCAATTTTTGGTTAAATATGAGCAATTAGAGGAAACACAGGAAAAGAGGAAATCACGATTCCACATCAGCCTTATGCAAAGTTATAGTTACTGAAACCAATGAAATTATTATTGTGTAGAATGAGAAAAAAAAAATGTGTGATACATTTCTCTAAGCTGCTTACATTCTGTGCCCAATCTTAGGTGAAAATATTCTCACTGACATACAAGGCTCTGGTCAAGCCCTACAAATTTTAAGTTAATGGTGATACCCGTATTCCTGCAGTCAA
This sequence comes from Psittacus erithacus, assembly GCA_009867235.2. Lineage (NCBI taxonomy): Eukaryota > Metazoa > Chordata > Aves > Psittaciformes > Psittacidae > Psittacus > Psittacus erithacus. The sequence continues at coordinate 101,979 of WYDI02028726.1, forward strand.
ATACATGTTGAAGTACCTGCAGCATTCTGGGCTTCTGTTGTATGGAAGGGTACTGACTTCAGGGTACTGATTTCATCTTTTGTGTTTGTTTTGAAAAGAAACTTGTTTTAAAATAAAACTTATTCATGCACTTGCAACCAGAAAGACAGAGGAAGCTCTGCCACAGGCAACTCTAGGGTTCTGGTCCTCACCTCTCATGCAGTTTGGGGGAAACTATCAACCTCCACATGCTCAACACCCTCATTTTTCATTTGCTCATGGGGATTGGAAAAGAAGCTACAAAGCTGAGATGTAATACACGCATTTTTAGTTCAATGCTGCCCAAGAGAAGTTAAACCTGAGGTTAAGGTTTTAATAATTTAAGATGCTTCTTACCATGTTCAAGGGACTGGTCCAGAGGTTAGTATGAAGTTGGTTTTTTTTGCCCTAGATACCAATAGAGCTTTGGTGATACCGATTACCTACGTGTGGTGCTGTTCTAACACTTTATGGGCATAGACAGCTGAATTAACTACCTGCATTTTTCAGGTGTTCTTTTTAGATATCATCAACAATGAGCTTTACTGTATTACCAAATGTCTACTTTCAAAATATAAACATGAATGCTGACAATCCTGGGAAACTGAATGTCGTTATTATAGCAAGACTTCTGTTTTATGGTACAGTAATAACACAGCATATTGTTAGCAATATGAAACCAGCTTAGTGGTCATGAGAGCAGAGTTGAAATCAAGTAAGATTCTTTCTCTGAAAAGATGACTTGACAAAGACAATAATCAAGGTATGTTTTGTAAATGGATTGGCTGATGCTTCCAAAGGCATCAAAAAGGCTTAAGTTATTCAAGATAAAAGATTCTAGTAAATAAAAACTATACTGTCTCATTTAGAAATCCTTTTCTTCTCAATTCCATTTGCAATTAAAGTGGATACTATAATACACACATGACACAGAAGAAAATCTCTTCTGGCCTTATTTGTGGAAAACTGAAATCCTGGTTCCTCTTTTTTAACAAACCAAATTAAAGTAAGATTTCTGTTCTAATAAAACAGCACTGATCTGTGAAAAGGGTAAGGAATTTTTTTTTTTTTCTCTTAGCACTGAGATTTATTTTCAGTTTGACTGAATGTTCAGGAAACATTGAAGAAATTATTTCAGTGGAACTGAATGACGGAAGTCAGACAAGAACTGGGAGCCAGCTTCTACAATGATTTCATGGATTTGAGATTTCCTTCCTGATGGATTGATGTTGACTTTAAACCCATTTAGAATTAGGTCTTCTTTTGTCCCTACACAGCTGAGTAGCTTCAATTACAGCAGCCATCAGCTTCTGAGTTGGAATGAGTAGCGGTGAAAGGCAGAAGACTATCTTGATCATGCAAACAAAAGCATGTTTAAATAAGATATGATCAGTACTGTGAAAATGGAAAGATGTGAGCTAGAGGAGGCAATATTTTTACAGGTAGCCAACCTCCAGCAGGGAAATGCCATCCTGAGGTCTTAGATAATGTGCCTGGTAGCAAAATGATGCTTGTTGAGTGAAATTACAAAGCCTCCAAACCTTTATGCTATATTGTCTCAGTATCTGTAAGATCTGATTCACTGATTCCAAGTGCAACCCCCTTATGCTTCAGCTCACCAGCTGAAAACACATCCCCATGACAACCCGGGAGCCATGGAGGAGAGCACAACATCCAACCTACTGCAAAGCAATGCTGAAGCCCTCCTCCAAAGTAGGAATGTGCCAACAGACAAGAACATGTTTTCTCTCACTGCTATGGGGCTCTTATATGTGTGTGTCACCCCAGATGAGAAAAAATTAGCATTAGTGCACGCCAGGAATCTTAACACTCAGCTAACTTTTTAAGTTCAACAGTGACATTACCATTTCTGCAACCTAATATATTACCTGTGTGCATGCAGACTGGGGAAAAAAGTTTCTTAGCAGTCCAAATGTCTATATCCTGCTTAAGCAGAATCAATGACCAACCCAAACTTGCAGTATGAATCCATTATACCTTAGATCAGGGAAGCTGGTCTTCCTCCTCAACAATATGCAAAAGAAGCCTGCTAATGGTAAGGTTTGAGTTGAACAAAACATTAAACTACAACTGCATTTGTCTAGATCAACACTGCAGACAGATTATATTAATTTCACCACTAAAAGCAAAATAATTAGCTGTATTTATCACAAATGACACCAAGCATTGTGTACCTCAGCAGTTGTACTGCTGGTTCAATTATTCTGCCCCTGTCTCTTACATAAACTCCACTTTGCAGCTCCAGGTGATACAAGAAAAACTCAAATTCATGCCACTTTGTAGTCTACATCATAGCACAAAGACAGAGAAAAATATGCTGGGAAAAATCAGGACAATCACCCGCCCATTATTATGCGGTAGTTCCACTTCAGACATTTCATAAACATACTGTCATAAGCCACTTTGGGCAAGGAATAAACAGGTCTGGCAATCAAAACCATCAAGCACTGGAATGATGCCTAGTTAAAATAAAATATGATTGTAACAAGCTCAAGGTAGTTGGTACTTGTGTGCACTACTTCATCCTCAACAAATACGGTAATTAACTCCCATGGTGAAATCCCAACTGAAAAGGTATCAAGAGCAATACCTCATTACCTTGAGGCCATGGTGACCTTTAATTCTCGTAAAAGGGCTCCACAAATCCTGTTAAAACAGAGTCCCTTTATTACAAAATTATGATGACAATATACGATTTGCCACATTTTTTCCTTGACTATTGTTTCCAGAAATTGGTTCTGGAAAACAAATCCTACCAATGTAGTCTTCAGGGGCTGGCTGGCTGTGAGCTCTTCCCAGAGAGCATAAAATCATAATCCGTAGTGTTCAGCTGGTATTTAGTGTCAGCTACGTAGAGACAAAGCTGTTGTCACAGTATTGCATAGTTATCACTGCTTAGCTCTTAAGAAACTTCTTGTGTTTAGAACCAAAATACAAGATTGAAACCTGGTATTTTTTAATCATCTGTCCTGACAATTTGTTCTGATTTGTGTGCATCATACTTCCTATTATTTCTTAATTTGGTAATCTGCTGCTGAGCAAGTTCACAGTATTCATAAATTCATGACAATTACACAGTGTAATCAGTGGCAACAATAGTTCTCATGGGGAAATCGGGCTCTAAAGTCTTCAGCATTTTCCATATCCCTTATTCCTTCTTTGCCCATATTCATATTCCTCACCTGTCACATAAGCCAAGGAAAGAATGAGGGTGTTTTGTGGGCCAAAGCCACTTGCAAGAACAGGCTGCCAAAGATGGTTACTGCAATTCAGAGTGACATTGATACAGACGTGCTCTTCAGAGGCCTTATAGGACACATCATCTTAGAAGTTGACAGGCACCTCAAAGCACCTTCCAGGAAGCAGCATGTGGACTACACCCACTATTTACCTGCCACCATCTGGGAGCTCCCCCAGCTCCAGGCCATCACTGGGACCTGGCACCACGCTCAGGGAGAGCCCACACAGTACCTGCGTCCAGCAGCCTGCAAATCCCATCTGTCTCTGACAAGTGATTTCACATTCTTTCTAGGAAGGATTTTAGGACAACTGCCAAAACACACTTCGTTCATTGTTTCTGCCTTGCGCTGTCACCACAACCACATGTGGGGTAGCTTGGAGATGGGGACCTGCCACATACCTGGGATTTCCCACTGGACATACAACTGGTGCTGTTTGACAGGGCACTGCAGGCAGGCAAAAACAGGCCAAGAAGCCACCCAGGGAGCCAGTACTGTTCCACACAGCAGCATGAAGTTGGTGCCACCATTTCACATAGTGTGTTCATCCCACTCTATCCAGCGCCGTAGCCTGCATTGGTTGTTTTGAACAATGCACCAAGTGCATTCTGGGGTGAAAGTCTTAATTTGTCAAGGCAGATTAGACACACAAGGACTCACATTAATTACAGGTTTTGGGCACTAATCCATAAAGACAGGTGCAGAAACCACAAGTTTACTGCTGCTTCGAGAGTTTTGTGACAGCAAGCCAGAATCAGTACATACTCCCTTCCCAGGAATACCAGCCCTTCTGTGTCTAAACAAAAAGAGTGAAACAGCACAAAACAGCAAACATTCACATGTAAGCGCTGCTCAGAACCTCAGAGAGAAACGCTGCTGGTCCTGTTACAAACCCCTCTTCTGGCCTCCATATTTTGTGTTTAACTTCATGTATTCATTTTATCACAGAAGAGGTTAGCTTTACCATTGAAATGACCAGTCTAAACACAAAAGCTTTTTTTAGAGAAAGTTTCTGTTAGTTCCTTTTAAAGAGTCAGAGAGGGCTAAAAAAGCATTCCTACTAATGAGTTGCACTGGTGCACTGCAATAAAAGTACCTTCCAGCATCAACAAGAAGATTTTCTTCATGAAAGGCTGCTTACCATTACACTCCACCAGATAAAGCTTGGAGAACTTGTCTGAAAAGCTTACTGGGTTCTCCATTCCCATCACCTGCCCCTGCACTGAGGGGAATGGGAAAATCAGAGGCGGCTTTCTGCAGGCATTCTTGCTTTTACTGAGGGACCACATTATATGGCCCTTGTTCTGGTTGAGTAAACACAACTCCCTCTGAGGCCAAAAAATCTAATTTGGATCATTAGGCAGAGACATTGCTACTGAATAAAGTAAGATGTTTCTCTCCTTCAGCAGCTGAGCTCAATGCTATGTTCCCAGCCTTTGCCAGCTCAGAAAATACCACCAATTTCAGGTCTCCAACTGACTGCCAGGACAGACACAATAGTCTCTATTTTGACAATAAGGCATGCAGGAAGGTCCCACACACTGCTTTCATGCATTCCTGCTGTCAAAACACAGCCAAGATGGAGAACAACAGGTATTTCTAAGGAAAGGTATGCATCTAAGGTTGAATAATACCTATGTTTACACCATGCCAAAGCAACAAATGCCAAACTCACCAATATCTCTCTGTAATACATCTCTGCCTTCCTCCATCATAACACATTCATGAATGTTAGATACATACATCCTAGAATCCTATCTTACAATCCAATGGGATCCAACTCTTCCTCTCCTGACTTTATGGTTGCTATTAACCAATTACTAGGCACTTGAATGAATTCCCAGAGGTATCCGAAGGGACAAAACCAATTATCAGTGTAAGAACATATTTCACAATCACCGAATCCCTTTTCTCTCCCTCCTAACCCACAGGTGAAAAGTTGGGGGTACCTTCAAAACAAAACAGTACCATCACAAAACCTAAAGCGACTGATTTTGACCACTGCATAATGGCACATTAGAACTTCCCATATACTCCTTCCCTCAACTATCCGCTTAAGATGTTTTCACGTATGTAAATAATTTACATAATTAAGTTAAATTCAGTATGGCTTCTTCAACAGGTCAGAATTAGCATTATAACTTGAGAAATTCTGCTCTCATGATGATTTCATTTCTGCACTCTCAAGGCAACCCTCCAAGCCTCTCTGGTTTCAAGAGCTTAGTTTGATTCATCTAGGGTAAATTTTAGTGTAATTTAGAACGTAAAAGGCATTCTAAACCCAGCATTTTTACTAGTATTTTAACAGCATGGTTGGAAAGTGCAAATATACAAGACAAATACAAGCTCAAGTCCAGAAAGTCTAAACTGTATATAACCACTACAGTTCTGGCATAAACAACCCACTGTGCTGCAGCATCTCCGATTCCAACTCTTTCTTTGTAGGGAATTACGTAACATTTCTTCATCCAAAATGCGTTCTTCTGTTCCTTTTCCACCTGACCATGCCAGCCCACTGCGGCTACAGAGTTTACACAAACCTCATAAGTGCTAATATAAAGTACCAATTATAATCTGGTTTTTTTGATTTCCCCTGTTCCAGTCCTTTCCATTTCGATTTTTAGGAGATGGGCCAGAAGCTCTTAAAAAGGATCTAGTTACTTTACAACAGTCCTGTTCAAGCCAGGAAGAGATACAGATGGCCTTCAGTGATTTCCTGTGTTCAAGGGATGCCAGCTCAGAGAACAATTGCGAACGGTTGAAAGACTGACTTAAAAACATCTTGATAAACAAATACACCAATAACCCCTAAATGATTTTGTTTGCCAGTTAGCAAATACATTTAGTTTTCCAAAGCTGAAACACTAAAGATTCAAATGTCCATTAAAATCTAAAGGCACTCTAAGCAACACAAGATGCAACACTAGTTAAATTAGCATACTCTAGAGCTCAAAAGGACAAATGGATCTGAGAATCTGCGTTTTTGTTTAAACTGCGTAACATGTTAAGTTCAGCTGTTTACCAAAGCCAAACACTGTGTGCCTCATTGATACAAAATTGTCCCAATGAAATCAATAAAAATATTTCTGTAATTAAATAAAAATAATTTGGCTCTATGTTAACAGATAACTTCTCTCCACCCAGGGAAAAATATTTTTTCTCTAAGTATCACATCAAAATGTAAATTAAGCTGTGGGCTGGTGCCTGCCATGTAGTTTAAATGAAGAGAACCAAGGCAGATTTCATTTTGAATGCTAAGAAGCCAGTACCTCTTTTATAGATTTGAGAAAATACATTATCAGAGTACCAACATGACTTACCCAGTGAGTAAGGGGTACTTCAAGATGCTGTAGGCAGTACAGAGGCTATAGCAGTAGTCAGGAATATCCTTACAAGCACTTATGCAAAACAGTACCTTTTCTTTCAATGGCAGCAGCAGCATTAAGTCTTACATGTTCTCTGGGTCTCCTCCTATCCCTCTAAGAGGTGTTGGAAAGCGAAATGCCTGTGACCCTCCCTCAGCTCTACACCACTCATAGTTCTGTGGGGGTCTCTTAAAAGCAGCGACAGATGTCAGCTCTCAGAATAAACAGGATCTGTGGGAAGTACAGTTACTATAGGGCAAGTAGCCATTTTTCCCTTGCAGTCCCTACCTGCATGCACCCCCACAGTGACAGGCCAACAGTACCCTTTAGTAAGACAGGGATAAAGAACTTTTGCTGTATTTACAGAGTATTGATTACAGGGTTGCTCTCCCAAATTAGCCATTGAAATCAGCAGCTAAGAGCAGGGCAGTTGGCTGGACAAAGATCGGTGGGCTCTCATTATGTTGCCGCTTTACAAATTCGTGATCCTGTGCCAGGCCTGAAGCAGACAGAGAATATTGTTTGCACCACGATGAAAACAACCTTGATGTCCAGTGAGAAACCTGCTAATTTGCTGAGTGACACTCTTACTCCTTTCAGAATCTTCTGTGTTGACATCTCTTGACCTATAGTATGTCTGGTTACAGCTGAAAGTAGTGATGGCACTGTGTGGTCGTTGTGTTAAAGCAAGACCTTGGGTACTCCTTGGGCATTCAGGAATTCCTTTATTCCAAGGGACAAGTGTGCTCTTATACAGTGGAGGGGCAGGTCAATTAACTTGTACACATCAATGAACCCCAGCCATATCTCAAACCTTGCCCATGTATAGGGATGTTGAACTCAGTGCCTGAAGTTTCATACACTTCTGGGCAAAACACAAAACAGTTCCAGAGCAGGCCTTCTGAGTTTCAGGGCATTTTACTGAGGCCCAGGCAACGATGGTCTCTCTGACCAGCATATAAGTATGTAATTACAACAACAAAATACAACCCACCAGCTGAAAGGGCTGTGAAATGAACATTAATTGCATTAAAGCCAAGACTGCTGTCTTAACATCAGTAAGTGATCAAAGACCTTCGCATGTGGGAGTGGAATGGACATTAGACTGAAGCCACTCTAGGCCAAAAGGTTCTCCATGCACCCCACCACCGGCAAGAAGGCAGTGGCCAGCAGAAGCAACCCAGTCCACGACACTTGTGCTGCCAGCCCTGCTGCCTGCAGGGAGCTCCCCAGCCTGATGCACCTTGGGTGGCATCCCTGATGAATGGGCCTTTCTAGCCATATGTTGACCAAAACAGCTCCCAGCTGGTTCTTTTCTTTTCTGGACATATCAGGAACACAGGAATAGAAGAACATACCTAGAAATGATCCCAGATGCAGGCCAGCCATGAACAAATACTCTTTTTTCCGTTATTTTCCCTTCCAGTAAGCAAGCCTTGTAAGAGAATCAGCTGTGATGCATCCCTGCATCATAACTGTGCCTGCAATGTATCTCTCCACAGACTATCAGTCTGAAGTTGGATAGCTCTAAAATCTACAAAGCAGCTTTTAGAACTGAAAGGTCCCTGAAATACGAAGTAAAAGGACTTATCCCAAGTATAACAAACAAATCTTATTCCATCTGTAACAATGAAATCCATTCTTCTTTGCATGAAAAGCCATGTATTTTTAAATAAAAACCCTTCTTTTCTACTTTGCTGGTTATACATCTGGTACTTAAAATAACCGTAACTAAAATCCACTTATCAAGTCACTTGGATTTCTAGAATACATAAATGTCAGAATTCATGTCCCATTTTTCCATTGTTTGAAATAGAAAGAGACACTGAGTCAATCTACCTGCAGTCTGATCAGAAACCTTGTTAAAATCAATAGTGAGATTCTCTGGTTAGGATGTCTCAGTTTTGTCAAATGAATCCATCTCATTAATCTGGTTTCCACTCCTTGACAATGCAGAGACAGGCAGCTATGGACTACAGTTCACTTGGCTCTCAGATGTCTAAAGAAGGGATCAGATGAATTGTGTCCAAGAAAAAAAACCATACTTCTCCCTGGATTACATGTGGATCCTAGTGTGATCTGATCAGAGGTAGACACCTGAATTGCTATATAATGCTATACAAGATCATTCACAGCTTCAGTAGCTTTGACAAGACCTCTGCGCAGCCATTAGCCAAAACAATCAAGTATTGTCCATTCGCTTGCCATTGTCCACCCATCACTGTCCACCCAGTACTGCGACCAGTATTGTCCACCCATCATGGCTGACCATCCTGCTGGCTGGCAAAATAAAGAACTAAATCTCTTTCAGATCTACTGCTGCTTTGGGGCTGAGCTATCACAACCATCCAGGAACAACAGCCCTTGTCCTACAGGCAGTATCTTGTGTTCTTCACTAAAATAGCTTTTCAAAATGTTATATGGAAGAGATATACCAAAACAGAAACATTTTGTTTCAAATGCATTTTCTAAAATTAAATTCTACATGGAATCCAAGCTCCAACGTCTTAACTGTGAAAATTTCTGGCCAATTAGCAGGAATGCATGAAAATCCCAGCTTGTGACAAACAATGCTGTCATCTCTTCATTCATGTGATCTGGGTGATCCTATAGCATAGCTGCACACCAGCAGGCCACCTTCAACAAGACAGGCAAGCAGTTTACCTCAAAGTTAAAGCAGCCTGCTTACATTTTGCTCAGACTCATCAGAACCTACACAAGGTCTACTGGTTAGATTTGGGTTTTTTCTATGTTCCTAAAAAGTCACCCTTCTTCTGTCTGGTTGGTAAGATTCCTATAGCTAAGGACTCTCATCTCATTCTGAAATAAAGCTGCACCACTGGCCCTGAGCAAAACCATGCAGGATTAAACCTGGCAACACAGCACTACTGCTGCAGGCAGGAATACACACTGAGGAGCAGCTGAGGGAACTGGGGCTGTTTAGCCTGGAGAAAAGGAGGCTCAGGGGAGACCTTATTGCTCTCTACAACTACCTGAAAGGAGGTTTTAGTGAGATGAGGGTAGCTCTCTTCTCCCAAGAAACAAGCAATAGCACAAGAGGAAATTACCTCAGACTGTGCCAGTGAAGGTTTAGATTGGATATGAGGAAATACTTCTTCATTGAAAGAGTTGCAAGCACTGGAACAGGCTGCACAGGGAAGTGGTTGAGTCACCATCCCTGCAGGTATTTAAAAGATATGTAGATGTGGCACTTAGGGACATCGGTTAGTGTGGACATGGCAGCGATGGGTTAATGGTCAGACTTGGTGATCTTAAAGGTCTTTTCCAACCTAAACAATTTGATGATTTTATGATTCTAAGTATTGAGACAGAGCTAGTGAAATAAATACTGGATACAGTGATGAACTTGCATCAAATTCACCATGGTACTGATTAATGGGACCAACCTGTGGATAGCAGAATCCTAAACATTGGGTTAATTTCATGAGCAGCATTAACATATGTACTTCACCTTTCTTATCAGTTCTTTATACAGTGTTACCATGAGCTTTTACTGACTTTCAAGTCTAAATGCAAAATGATTACATAATTGATGCAGTTTGCTTTCACACAAATAACTTCATATAGGAGCACTAAATATTTTTCTTAGACAGTGCTGCTGGACATACCTATATGGAGAATACTCTCTCCAGAAACTTACGCAATTATGCTTCTGCAATGTCACAATAGTCAGTATATGGTGTATTCACATGCACTTTTAAGAAACAGATGAAAGGATGCACACAGGTTAGATAAACTAAACAGTTCAAAAAGAACCACAGGCATAACTCTCCATTTCATTCTTTCTAAATTAATAGTGGAAAGATGTTGAGCATCTGCATTTCTTATCAATAGCAGTGAAGCCAGAGTTCACTTTAAAGTCACTCATCACTTGGTGGAATAAGGAGTATATTCTTTGCTTGTTGACCTGAAGAGGCCTTATCCTGCAAGATGCCAAGTGCTTCTTCTGTGGTTTGAAAGTGACTCTTGTGCAACCATGAGATCTGCCAACACTGCAGTGCATACACCTTCCTTTCCCTGCTTCCCCTCTTGCAATGCCTGCTCACCAAGGCTTTCTCTGAAGGTGGAATATAAAGTCTTTTGGGTAAAAATAATTTCTTTTTATACATTTGTATAATAAACTGGAGTAAGCGGACCTCATGCTGACTGTATTGAACATAAATATCAGAACTGCATAGTTATATGACTCCTTCAGGAGAGATTAATTAGAACTATTCATATTATGACAGGGATCTAAATATCTCCTTCTGTCTCACTTCAAGTGTCACCAAGATGACCCAAACTAGAGACATCATTTTACTTTTTATCCTACCTCCTCATACCTGGGGGAGATAACAACACAGCTTTCATTTCTCATGCCTATTTATACTGTAAACCTCTATGACAGCTATTGTCCCTTACTCTCCACAACACACAACAGCATGGTTTGAACTACATGCTACTGTAATTAACTAAGAAGCTACACCATTTATTACCTCCAGACCAGAAAAATGCCCAAGATGCCTCAGCAAGAGTAGATGTCTTACACATCTTGGCAAGTGGCAGTGCAACCCAACAGAGTAAACAGCCATAAAGGATGTACCAAGAAGACAGGGGGAAGGAAAGAGGATGCCAGCACAGTAGGCAGTCAACCAGAAAGTCACCTGAAGGAAACTATTGACACTAGTGATGATAAACACACTCTGCGTCAAAAGTCCTGACACAGTTTAATGTTAAAGGAAGCCAACAGATGATTTTTTTTTTTTTTTTTCCATTTAAATCCTCAGGTTGCACATAAAACTTCAGGAAATTCAGGAAGATTTCTTCTGTTGGATAGGAACACATTCATCACCAAGCTCCAGGATTTGATAGCATTAAAACAACAGGTCTTGCACTGGCTTGAATACATTATAAAAGTAACAGCTTCACTTAAATAATGAAGTGTTGTAATACTCCTGGTGAAACACTAATCTATGCAGTGAAAGCCAGGCAAGAAGAAAACTGTGTCTTACCACACAGTAAATAAATTTCAAGTGTTTAGTAAACCTTTATAAACAACAGGATTTGAAGGCCATGACAAACCCATAACAATGAATCAGCACTGCAGAATGGCAGGTTGAGGAAGCATATCCCACCTTGGAGCTGAGGGCTCACCCTGTGCAAGGACACCAGCTGCTTGACATTTCACGCTCAGAGGAGCCAGGACTGGTGACTGGGACACAAACAACACACAAGGAACTGAACCTTCGCTCTTGCAGACCCTTGGTCTGACAGAGAGAGGAGTGGAGAGAGCTGAGGCCACCTTCCACTGCATGGGTATAAAGTCCTGAAACCAACTGCTGTGGGGGTAGGGGATAGTAGACGAGGCGCAAGGCAAGGCAAGGCAAGTCTGTAGGGTGGTCCAAGAGAAGGGAGAAGAGTCTGCATCACTTGCACCAAGACCTACTGCTCAGCCACCTTTAAATTTAAAAGACACTGTAATTCATGACAAGGACACAGTCAAACAAGCTAGCTAAGACACAAGGGCCTCTTGAAACTATGGACATAATACAAATGGTAAAAATGGCACAGTTAAGTATACATTACTGTAAAATCAGGGATTTAATTGCTCTCATGATCAAAGAGATAAAAATTACTCATTACAAAACATGCTTCAGATTCCAGACAGCTCTTACGTGTGAAAATCTGTAACATCTCAATTACTAATGCCACAGAGACCAGACTAGCTTCTCAGCTGTAAAGTCTGGCCCAAGACCATACTCTTGGTGCCAATATGCAAATCAACTGTCCCATGGCTAATGCTATATATAAATCCTAAATGGCAAGTTAACATTTAGAAGAATTTAAACTATATGCATTAATACACTGGAGCAATATGCATTGCTTGCTACCTACCCAGGCACACTGGCAACAGCATATTAGGTTTTTGAGATACTTCTTTCTGAGTGTTGGACGGTATGAAAAAATACACTGGGACATGATCTCTCATCTGTCTTACATGACAGTGAGGTTATCTGGGCTCCTCAAATACAGTTCTTATTAAAAGGGGTTTTCATAATAACATCTAAAGTGACAGTTCCTGGGTGCACTGAAATAAAAGACAAATACAAGCAGCGTATTGGAGATTCTATGAAGAGCTTTTACCACCATTTATGGTGTTAAGTGTTTCTTCATCTCACAACTCCAACATCCATGAGAAAACAGAAAAACATATCTAGGTCCTACTACTAAAACTATCTATCAAGATAAAGCTGCTCTGATCTCTGGGTGAATTTTCTGACTTGCCTTTAGCTAAAACATTCCTTCCCAAGCTACAGAAACCTAAAACTACATGTGAAGGTGTGAGCCATGCTCCTCATCTGTTTCCTTCAGAGATTCATCAGGAAAAGGAGCAGACACTCCAGCCATGGTTCCATTCAGTTTGACTCAATTGCTGTAATACAGATTTTGATGCCTCTGCTTGAGGATCTCTGACCATTCTGCCCCTTCTTAGTTACCACCTGTTTTCCAGATCACAATTCAGGTTTTGCAACACTCAGAAGAAGCATTGCCAAGATCAGTAACTTTCCAGATCTCCTCTTTCATATTTGAGCTTTACTTAATTAAAGTTTTCCAAGCTTTCTTTTGAAACCATTTCCCTGAGAATGAATCCAAAATGTTATTACTAAATTTTAAATTTTTCCTAAAGTTTAACAAAATACAATAAAGCAATTCTCTTTCTTTAAACAGTGTGAAACCAAAGGAGGACAAGCATACCTCCTGATGCACGGACTTCAAAACGTTTCATTTATGGCCAACATAAAGACAGGAGATTAAAGTATACAAGCTTCTAAATTAAAAATGTATACATATAACCAGAAGCTTCATTAATATTTACAACAAAGTCCAAATAATTATCAAATGCTCCATTCTAAAAACGCATTTACTCTGATGTCTGCAATGTTATAATTAATGTTATAAATTATTGCAATCAATTTAATTAAATATACAGTATTACTTGATCAAGATGGTTTAAGCTCATTCTAAAATTAAATATACTGCAGCTGTTAGCACACTGGTTACATTTTTGAGAGACTATACCCTTCTTTTAAGCACAGAACAGTAAATGCAGGAGGGAATTTTCCATTGTCTTCCAGCCCTGCAAACTCTACTGCCTATGCTTCACTCAAGCATGGGCACTCTCATTTCAGCCAGTGGGAATAGTTGCATGTTTTAAATTAAGCAGACTTAGCTGTTCACATGTAAATAGAACATAAATCAAATCACACTAAAAAATTCCTTCTCAATTTCTTACTTCTGCCAAAACTGGGTATCACTGCAGCCTGCTAGCCACAGCCTTGAGCTTAATCCATGCAGGATATCATTGCTTTCAGGCCCAAGACTTGTTTCAGATGCACGACATTATTCCAATGTGTCACATGAAAAAAAAACAACATTCGCTTTCCAAACGTTACTTAAACCCTTTAGTGAACATATTCCTACGGCTTATTACATGGACCCAATCTGTTAACAAATGTAATCAGAGAAAGAAAATAGCAGTCAACATAGACCAGCCAAGGAATTTAAGAAGTGTTTAAAAATGAGCACAGAAAAAAGAGAGAGCATAACATACCATCCCACTGGGAACCCACTGGCACTTGTGAATGAAGGTACACCTCAGGCTCCAGCTCCAGCACAGCTACCACAAGATTTATTAACACCAGATATGCGACTCATGTAAGGAAAGACTTACTCAAACCCTGTGCCACTGCCATGCAATATGCAAAAAACCCCACCCTGACCTAAAAGGCCCCTATTCTGGAAGCCACCTGTCCTGAGGAAAGCAGAACCGTTAACTCTCCATAGAAAACACTGAGTGAGCAGCAGTTACAAACTGAAATAAGGGGAAATACACTTTTCCTTCAATTCTGGACCACCAGTGAAGTGCCCCTGTGAACACATCTGAGCATCCCATTCTTGACGCAACATGTATAAATAAAAAAGCTAGATGCATTTGAATCAAACTTGGGTTTTACTTTCTTACTGCAAACTGTTCTTGTTTTGTTTTTAAATAAAGTAACTCTTCAGTGCATAGTTACACAGTAATACTTAAAATTCAGGTGAGATTTTGAGCTGGAATGTATTATCACTCAATAAGAACTACACTCAATAAGAACTAAGAAACTACACTAACCGCTGTAATTAAGACTCTATTTAAACAATTATTTTTGTATTAAAACTATTTTATGCAGTCTTAGTTTTAATGTTATTAGGCCACCATGAAGTTCTTTTGCAGTAAGCCAGAACAAAAGTTTTGTTGAGAAACTTCTTAATCACATGCTGATGTTTAAGTTCTTAACAAGAAAATCCATTTCATTTACTTTGGACAAGGACACTTTTGATACCATTACACTGCATTGCACTAATTACTCTCATTTGCACAACACAGAGAACTCAATTCTCTTTACAAGCAGCTACACTTGAATAATCCCAAGTAAATGTGTGGTCCTGTACACATATGTAAGTAAGGAAAGACTAGCCACAATTTTGCATTTCTCCATAGAACAAACTGTGTGGCTCTGCTTCGGCAACAGCAATGCATCATACAGAAGACAGTTTGCCCATCAGTCTGCCACAGCATTACCATGCCTGAGGAGCAATATGCAAGGTCTACTTAAAATCATCACCATGTATCTTTCCTTGTTTTCCTGTCATAAACACACAATGTAATTTCAAAAGTGCAACTAATACCAAAAAGGAGGCAAAAATCAGAAAGCATTTTGCTGAGTTATTGGCTCAGTCTTTCCAACCCAGTATCACTCTTTCAACCTACAACATGCATTAAAAGAGTGTATTACTTAAATACTGATTGGTTCTGTCTGTAGTTATGTTATTAAAAGATTACTGCAATAAGGTTTTCCATACTGAATTTTACCTTCACTGAATGAAAATGAATAAGTCACACACCAAACAGCATCCAAAGTTCAGATGTTATGATTCAAATGCTGTATAAATACTTCTACCACTCTTTAGACCCTCCTGAAGTCTTCTGGTTAATTACCTCCTTTTCTTCGGCAGTGTCTGCCACATGGCTCAGACAATTTTAGCCATATTATCTTCAGTCATTTTTTCCATATCCAATGAGCAGTAACAAGAAATATTCAAAAAACTAAACGTTTATGCCTTCACAGATTATGACCTTAAAATGCAAGGACTACTTAGTTATATTACCTTTGGTTGCAGCTTCTGATTTGTGTCTCTGACTTCTATTATGCGATCAAAAAGCAAGAAAGCAGCAATATTTTTAATATAGCATATACACACAATTACTGACATCCCCAGCCTATTGGAAAGGTCTTTACTAAGTGTGAAATGCCATTCAGAGGAAATTAGAACATAATTTTCTAGTGGGACTGCAATATGTACAAGGGTAATGAAAAGCAGAAATAACATTTGTTTTATTAGAGCTGACATTAACATTCAGGTGTAGTCACAATCTACTTCATTGTGTGCTGTGAGTAAACTAACCCCTGAGGCGGCCTATGACAGTCAGGCTTACACAGAGCAAAGCACGGGGCTCAAAGAATTTCAGACATTAAGCACAAGTGAGCTTGACAGACAGGCAGCACTTCAACAAAATCCAAGATGGAAAAGCAGAGACATTCCTTCTCCAGGAATGCTATGCAGAATTTGCTTGCATGTGCAGACCACATTCCTAATACTTGGGAAAAAAAATAAACAATTAAGCTATGTAAAAACAGTACTAGCTTAAAATGAGAAGTTAGTTCGATGTAAAAACTAGTTACCAGTATCTTTGATTATAGCTATGGAGGAGGAAGAAGAAGAGAAGAAGAGGAGAGCAGAAGAGGAAAAGAAGAGAGGAGGGAAGGGAGGCGTTCAGTTGGAAGGGACCTAACAACTGATCATCTAGGCCAACTGCAATATGACAGTTTTTCCAGCAGACCTGGAAACGGAAAGTGTTTGGTAGATGATGTGTCAGTCATTAAACCTTGCACACCACAAAAGAGACAGCCCTTGCTTTCCTTTAATAAAAACTTTTTCATCATGGTGAGTAATTTTAGGCTTCAGCAACATGCACCCTCACTTTCAACATACCTAGTATATGTCAAATTTTACTTTCAGAAAGCAGCACAGTATGATGAATCTCCACAGAAAAGTTACTTGAAACAGAAATCTTTAGTTGCATTAGGATCATCACCACTTCAATATGGGAACAATCCATGCAGAGAGAAACACAGCAGGGCTTAGTGTTCTCACGCTGCACAGGAGCCTAGACCAGCAACCTCAGGGCTTCAGACTGCTCTCTTGTATTGACAGTATTTAATTGATAAAATTTTAACACCTCTAATTAAAAGTGTTGGTAAGGAAGAGAAAAAGAGAAAACTTTGAGAAAATGGTACCTAGTGGGAAAGAGACTACATGTGTGATGTATTAAGTCATGGGGGAGAAGAAACCACACAACAGCAAAACTGTTACTCCTATATTCAGATGTTTACAATGCTACCAAACCCCAAATCTGTAAATCCGAAAATAGAAGGAGTCATGGATCTGCCCAGTTTTGCTTTGCCAAGGCAGGGAATGACATCAGTGTGACTCACAGCGCGCAAGCTGAAGAGGCAGCAAGGCAGTTCAGAAAGGGAGAGGAGAGAGCAGCCACTCAGTAATCTCCAGCTCCACATCACAGAAATCACTTACACATTTCTGCCCCTGTGCCTTCATTTCAAGTGAAGAGGACATGCTATATTTAGCTCAAATCATTCTTGTGACATGTTTTAAAGTTTTGGTGGCAAGCTGTATGGAAAAGCAGTGCCATTAGAAGTCAAAACTCTAAATGTAAAGGGTCTGTGAAAATACACAAGCCTGAAATTGCATGTTATGTATAAAGAAATCTGGTTTAGAAAATCCAGTTGGCTTACGTTAACCTTGCAAACTGATCCTATACAGAATTACTTTTGCTGCTTTATCCCATGCTCCAAAACAATCTTGCAAATATAACAGTTCATTTTCTAGATACTGGATTTCCATACTATACGGAAGTGGTAACCAAAGCTATCTCACCAGAGGTTCTCCTGCATGTTCATATATTAATGTGATCAAATGTTTCTTCCCCTATTTTTACCCTAATAGTAACAATAGTGTAAATCCACCTCTGGCAACCATCTTATGAAGTATGTTTTCCCTTTTAGTCTTCTGTCATGCCATTTAGACTCTTTGGAGTCAATACAACAACCCTACAATTAATTATATAGGAAAAAGCTGCCCCATAAACATTGGTTACTCTTTATGATAAAGCAGCATCAGTGTTGACTAATAAAAAAACCAGTGACCACAGGGATAACGTACCTGTCACAAAGTACACATCCCTAAAAATGTGTCCATTGCAACAACTGCACCATATGAAGTCCAGCACCAACTCAAATCTTTCAGTGCAGGAGAACACTATTTCAAACATCCATCTGTATTACAGCTGTAAATAACCTCACATGTAGTCTTCATTAAAAAGCTGGCTAGCTGAATGAAATGTCAAAGTATAACTGAATTTGAAAAGACAACGGATACACTTCAAACACTGTGTATTTCTTTCTCCTACTGTTCTACATAAGATTACACAAACCAACAGACTCACATGTACTTGACAAAATCATACTTGAGGGGCTGTGGGTGGGAAGAGGATGACAAGCAGGAAAAGGAAAGTTATGTTTCCTCTCCCAGACTTCAATCAGTTTTTCAACCCCCAATTCAAAAACAAAACCTCGGACAGTAATATTTGGTTATGATCAGACACCCATAAACTAAGACTCTGGGTATAACATAGATGTTCCATCAAATGTGAAGTTTGTTTTGTAAAGATTGTGAAGAGGCTTTCAATTTTTTCTCAAACCCTTAACACCAAAACACCCTTCTCTAGAGAAGGTTGGGTATTTTTTTCATTTTGAAATTAAAAAAAAAAAATCATCTACTTGAAAACAGGCTGTAGTTGGACCCAGACAAATTCCCTTCCTGCTGTCACTGCTGCTGAACTCCACCTGCTATCTGGTTATTAGTACTGCACTCAGAACATGCTTTACGAAATCTTATCAGTTTTCATACAGCAGCGTTCTTAAATCTCTAAGGCCATTGTAAAAAATGCAGTAATAAAATAACTGTTAAAAGCATGTGGAACGGAACCACATATTCTCACATCCAGGGAAGAGAAAGCAAAGTGTAGAATTTCCCAACTCTCCTTTTTCGATGAATCTGCTCTTAAATACCATTTCCTAATCTCCTGTTCTCATTCTGGAGTCAGAACAGAAATAGCTAAAAGTAATTATCTCGATTTTTTTAAC
Organism: Psittacus erithacus; assembly: GCA_009867235.2. NCBI lineage: Eukaryota > Metazoa > Chordata > Aves > Psittaciformes > Psittacidae > Psittacus > Psittacus erithacus. Next base: position 120,948 of record WYDI02028726.1, read on the forward strand.
CTCAGATATTTTGTAACTGCATTGATTTCTCACTCCACCTCTTCACATCTCAAAGTCACTGAGAAAGCAAGAGAGAAAAACAATACACAGAAAAACAGGCACGCTGTAATTATCTAGTGTTCAAATGAAGCTTGAATACTTCAGATGCATGTACCAAGTCTCTCCAAATGTATAGCTGTCCTGGACATGCCATGATTTTTCCATAATGATACTTCAGTTGAATGCTGAAGAGTAGTTAAAGACAAAAAACTAAAATATGAACATGCTCTCAGAGGGACAGGAAGTCAACGCAAAGACTGGAGCTGCTCAGCTGTCTGGGGTTTCACTTTGCTTAAGAACTACTTACAGGAATTTCACCTAATCACTTACAGGAACACATGAACTGTCATACTGGATGAAGCCAAAGGTCCATCTGATTGAGACTATTTCCTCTAGCAGTTTAATATTTTATCTGACTTTTGGAATTATTATTTCCTCTCTTGTAAACACAGAAAACTCCTGGGGATTCACAGAAATTATCAGTCAGTGGTTTAAAAAATGAAAAAACAAAAAACCAAATCAAACTAAAACAAGAGGAAGGACCTTTCCACAAAAACAAAATCATTAAATTGTGAAACTCTCTGCTGCAGAAGCCAAAAATACAAACGGTTTTATGGAAAATAATTCAGGGAAAATAAGTTCATCACTGACTATTGAACTAGATGACCAAGAGCAGAGTTCAGAAAGCCTCTGACTGGCCAACTGTGGAAAGTTCAGAGGATTCACGAGGGAGAGAGCTGCCCCATGCTTACCACTTCCTAATGCTGTTACTTGACAGGAACATACTGGGCTTGTCTGATCCAATATAGCTGCTCCTATGACTGAAAACAGCAATAAAGAGTTTGCAATTCAAACAACTGAAAACTGATTTCATTTTCTACAGTCCTGGGCCATGATCTTCCACCCCATGTTTGATAGATACTGTCAGCCTATGTGGTGATGTGTGGGCAACCAAAGGGATCAGAAAGGCCTAATAGGTTTTTCACAAAGCTCTTAATTCAACCAATTTATCCTGAAACACATGAAAGAATTTTGCCTGCACTGAAGTTGACTTTATCAAACTCTCAGAGTAATGGACACCTCTCAAAGTAATGGACAATAAGTAAAATACTATTAGGGGTGTCCATACAAACAGGCTGTATCAACCCAAGTTGCCAACTGACTTACCAATATCCTTGCAACCATTTGCTCAGACAACATGTAAGCAACTGCTTACATGTTCACATATCCAGTGTCTAGTATCCTCCATATCAGCTCTCCTTACCAATTCACAGAAGCACAAAGCAGTTGGGGTCAGCAGGGACCTCTGGGGACCATTTAGTCCAAACCTGTGCCAAATCAGGGTCACCTAGAACAGACTGCTCAGGGCCCTGACTGGTTAGGTTTTGAATAGCCTGAAGCATGGAAACTTCTCAGCCTTGTTTATTGTGTCTTAGCAGAATTTCCAGCATTTCAGTTCGTGCTCTTGCCCCACCACTGGATACCCTAAGAAGAGCCTGGCTCCAGCTTCTTTACTTCTCCCATCAGGTATATATACACTGATCAGCTCCTCCTGAGCCCACCAGCTCTTTCAGCCCCACCTTATATGACAGCTGCTTCAAATTACTTCATCATCATCCTGATCCTTCATGCATGCCCATGTCTTTTTAGTACTCGGGAGCCCAGTGCTGGACCCAGTACTCCCCACTCCCTCTGCCACTTGGACGCTCTTCCTGGTGCAGCCCAGGATGCTCTGGACATACTCTTCTTAATACAGCCCCGCCTTTCTCATTTCACAGATGGAAGCCAAAATTCAGAAAACCTAAAAGAGTGTAAAAATGCAGCTTCAGTGCCTGATTGTGCACCAAAAAGACAGTGGTCTTAGGTGCCAGCCTCGGATGTCTTATCACCGTAGTCTGTACGGCCATTTCATTCACTGGTAAATACTAGTGAGGCTGAGGAGCTGCAGAGCAGCGCAGCTGAAGAGGAGAAAGGGAGCGGCAAACTCCTCAGGCAGAAAGCACACAGCAGATCTCATAAGACATTAAAAATTCCAGGTGACCTATTAAGGTAAAAAAACAAACACCAGCAACAACTTTTAACATTCCCAGAAGACAGACTATTCAACACAGAGAGATGAAATTACTGCTCTATGATACTTTATTCCTCCCATAAACTATTTAAATGTAGTCCTACAATACCACACAATATAAAAATACACCAGCCCTTTCACAAAAGCAATTAAATAAATAAAACATAAACCAACTCTGTGCCCTTCAAGCACTCACAACAGAAGACCCAGATTCTCCATCATGGTCCTTTATCAATGATCAAAGTGCGCTCAGACAACCACTAGCACACCACCCTTTCTTGCTTACAGAGACCTTCTCTTGGAATGGACACTCTCTCCTGTAGGGACACTTAATCAAGTCCCATTTGCACCCCGCTGCTTCCCTGTACGTTTTTTTTTGCTTTAATTCTAATGATGAATGGCAATTGATAGTGAAATAGCAATGCTGCCAAACAGATCTATTACTCTTTCTTGAGGCTGGACTAGGAAAGATGTTTTCCAGCTGTTTCAGTGCAGATAGTTTTTAATACGAAGTTTTTTCCACTGGCCAGCTCAGCAAACACACCCGTTCTGCACCAGAGAGCAGCCCTGAATCTCAGACGTACAAAGGTGTACACTGCTTCTGAGCAATGAGTTACACTAGCATAAGCTCTTTTATTTAGAAATAATCTTCCACTGGGAAACTTCCAATCTATAAAATTATTTTTCTTTTTTCTTCACAGGATATTGACCTATAAATTGAGCAAACTAAATTAGAAAGGTATTTTTTGCATAAACCCAGATTTCTGCATCCCATGCAAGGCAACTGTCAAGGGCATTCCCAGTTCTCCATCCTCCTCAGCAAGCAGGATGAGCCTCTGGCTGTATGGAAAGGAGTGGGTGGTTGGCTTTGTTGCTCCCCTGCCATCAGAATAGCTCTCACATGCAAAGAGCCCGTCATTCAGTGACAAAGAAGAAGTGAGATGTTATATTCCTGCAAGTACCTGAGGACAGGAGAGCTCACCTAGAAAACTGGCATAAGCACAGCTACTGGTGCAGTAAGCCAAGAAGGTCAGAAAAATACGAACACCCTTACCTACAGGCAGTCCTTCAAAAGTCCCATGCTTCCCCTTGGTATTTCCAGGCATGACCCCATGGGTAACACTTAGGTGATACAGAAGCAGATTTATTCTCAGATAACCCTGATCCTCTCCTTCAGAGTAAACAAGGACCCAGTATCACACAATGCAGTGCTAGATTTGGATAGGATGCAGGAAGGACACTCGCCAAATACTTTTATTCCCTTACAAAGAATTTCAAGGCAATATTTTTAATAATCATGAATCTCCAAATAGTGCTTCAGCCATCAGCAACTGGAATATGAATGGAAGGTATGGAAGCAGCTGAGGTAACACAAGTTGCAGAGTAATCTAACTTGGACAGCATTCAAGGCACCTAAAATTGGCCTCACTGATTTTACATTCTTGGCAAGAGAAACTTGATTAAGAAAACCATTTTTCACTAGCTACTGTTTTTAATAAATAGCCTACTCCTTGTAGCCTACAGCAACTGGTATATAGTGACTATGAGTGGGTGAAGCAGAAGAGAGCAAACGACTTGCTAGGAAGTTATTATTAGATATTTGATGTCAGAGCAATGACGGATACCTCTGTGCAAACACAGCTCCCAAACACTACAAGGTTCTTCAGAAAGCTCATCTCTCAGTCACTCCAGGGAGGGACAAGAGCAGATGGAGCCATCAGCATACCTGCCTGCTGCCTCTGGGGAACATTAACCTCCTCTTCCCATTTTAAAACAATACTCAAATAATACATGGCATCATGCTGCTCTGTGGTGCCTACAAAACCATGAAGGTAGGACGGTCTGCCTGCAAGCGCTGCAATCATCTTCTCTGACACAACTGCAGGTGATCCAAACCACTGTTGCAGGGTAGCCTAGATATATCCTCCTCTTTGCAAAAATGTTCATCTTTGACAAGGGAGTGGATGCATCGTCTCACATTTGACACCATCTGCTGAATTTGCCCAAATAAGAAAAAATAAAAGCCTGACTAGAGAAAGGAAAGATAATTTCTGTTCTACGAAGGGCTTGATCTTATCAGGCACTTGAAAAGCTTACTGAAAATCCAAGAGCAGCAGGATGGATAGTTTGTTAGACAACTATTATGTTGACAAGGACCATCTGAGTTTTGGGAACAGCACATAAAGCCTAAACTCAGGTAGTCTATTAGAAATGAGCAACCTTCTGAAAATGGAACCCACACAGATCACGACACACCTATCCTCCTTCTGCACAGAGTGTGGATAAAGTAAATCCTGGCAAGCATTACCTCTGTATTCACTTTTCAAAGGGAAATGTATGATATGTTGACAGAACTGAAGGCAATGACCTCCCAGGCTTTATTTAGATAGATGCCCACCTCCTGAGTGCCATCCTGGTGCATGTACCTCAGCCACCCATCAGACACAACCTATGGTGCCCACATCCCCCAAAGCTGCTCAGCTGCATGACTTCCAGCAGCCTCCTTCTTCCTATTGCTACTCAAGCTTCCCCCACTCCCCTCCTCCCCCAAATTATGAACAGCGTTTGTCTGTCAGCACACACTGAATTAAGCAGTCAGTTTGATATCTCATCTTTCACACACAATCATGCATTTGTCTTCAGCTGGAGACACAGGGTGAAGTCAAAGTCAGGAGACTGATCTCCACGGTCAAGTAATCAAGATAATTTTAACTCATAAACTGATGTTTGGCTCTAATTCGGCTAACTTAAGGAAGATTTTAAGTTTTTGCATCAGTCAGAAGGCTGGGGAATGTCAGCGTCCTCATTTCCACACAGGAAAGTCACTCCCAGACCGAGTAGCTGGAACTGGCCATGGCAGCACCAGGATGTCAGCAGCCAACCAGTATATCCCACCACCAGCATGCTCTTACATCAGGTAGGTTTTTAACTGTCTCTTGACACTTTAAGCAGAGTTAGGTCCCTGTCTTACTTTCACAAGTTACCCAATACTTCAACAGCTCAAGTTCTACTAATCCGCTCGAATCATTTTTGGCAAGTAGCAGGAACAGTGAATCATCTTACATTATCCCAGAGAAACTTCATAAATAAATCCTCCTATCCGAAGAGGACTTGCTGAAGGCTTTTTATATGAAGGAAACTATTTTGGTCCTGTAAATAAGTAACAATGATTCAGTCCAATAAATGAGCCATTTGCTTTTTCATGCTGATCTTTACTAGGGAATGACAGGGCTGCTATACTGCTGTACACCTCCAGATTTCATTCATTCCCCTCCAGCAATGTACCCAAAAAAAGAGAGGAAAAACTGACACAAACTCTTTTCTTCTACAGGTTTCAATGCAGCCCTATGTATCCCTCATTTTTATTTTAAAAGCCTTCAAAGCAGAGGTGACTCAGCAGTCATTACCTCAGACTTCAACATAAAATTAGAGACGTTATAACAATTATGTCAATTAAATTAGCCAGACATCTTAGCGATTCTGATTATAACCAGATACTCAATTTCAGACTAATCTGAATTGCAATCATAGCCCATATTTACATCTTAGATGAATGCCAGATAGAAATGTCAATTAATTTGTATATATTGTTTGAAAGGCCAATTAGAATTGTCAGGCACAGTGCTAGACAGTATCTGTGCAAGTGGTAAATAATCCAATTTCTTCTTAAAGGATGAATTTGCCTATTTCTGATGCATTTTGAGATTTTTTTTTGCTTATTATTTTGAAGGTGGGAAAAAGTAAATATACCTATTTCAATCCAAGGCCTCAGTTTTGTTAAGAATGTTAAAGAAGCTCTTGAATCCAGTAAGCATATAATATGCATTACTGATGGCATATTAACTCTAATAATTAGTCTTTGTTAGCAAAGTAAGCTGTACAAATTTTGCTGAAGTATAAAAGTCATTAAACAATGAGCATCTGTCATACAACGGTGCAATACATCATGCATAAAATCTCTAGTCCATTCAGTCAATGGTATAAAGATCCTCTCCCTCTGTCTATGATAGGATTTCTGAGTAATGAATGGGGCTTTCTCTTCAGCATAATCCTTTCATAATTTAGGGTCAGGATTTTATTATGCAATTCTTCCATTCTGGAACTGAAACAACTTCAAGACTCTCTTAGCAAAAAATATAACATTAATAATACTCTCCGGTTGACATGCAAGTTTTATAAACACTGAATTGCTTTTCTTTGCAGAAAACAATACCAACACTTTCTCTTTGCCATCTAATGTCCTTATATACTTACATCAGTAAAGACTATCTGTAAAATTGCAGCTGACATGCGAATACCATGTTGGAACATCCAAGGCTCACTTGGAGTTTATGGAGAACTAAACAGCCTGTCAAGCTGTTTAGTGGTAAATTGGATATCTTACTGTTCTGAACAGGATTGAAACAGGATGTGTATTGTTGTACATAATTAGGAGCGACAACGTACATTACTCAATTTAAAAAGGAAGAGAAAGAAAGAACTGGACCTGAAACAAAAAAGGGGGATTACAGTCTCTCACCTAAAAACCCTCCATGAGCAAAGAGGGATTTTTTTTCCTTATAAAGCATAGATTCATAGAATGGTTTGGGTTGGAAAGGACATTAAAGATCATCTAGCTCTAACCTCCCTGTCATGGGCAGGGACACCTTCCACTAGACCAGGTTGCTCAAAGCCCCATCCAACCTGGCCTTGAACACTGCCAGGGATGGGGCAGCCACAGCTTCTCTGGGCAGCCTGCACCAGTGTCTCACCACCCTCATAGTAAAGAACATCTTTCTAACACCTGATCTAAACCTAGTCTCTCTCAGTTTTAAGCCATTCCCCCTTTTTACACATATACAGGTAAGGACAAAATGATTTCTGTAAAGAAATCATTACTAGAGAGTAATTGGGTGGAAATACTCTCTATCTGGTTGCAACTAGCTGGCTAACTCCTGCAAACCCATAGCACATCACTGACCACTCCAGGGTGCACGACGACTCAGCCCCAGGTGAGAAAAACATAGGCTTTTACACAGAGGGTTGCAGTTCTGCACCTATTGGGAGGATGGGGGCCAACCAACCTTCTACATCCACACCACAAACAACCACCAGCAGCAACACTGTGGAAGTTTTCAAAGTTTCCACATATCGAATAACCATAAGCGAAACAAACACACACACAAAACCCCCACCACCCTAAAATATCACTAGTTCTAAATTTGCCAACTTCATTCCTATTTCTGTCCCCAGAGTTACAAAAATAACCACTGCTCAGAACACAACATCACCTCGCAGGGTTGCTGCCCTTACTAACTGGTAAAGCAGGGGACTAGAACTAAGCAATGCCCTGCATACAGATTCCACTGTGCAAACCTATTTCTCCTGGGTTTTTATGTAAGTTCAACTGCATAACTTAATGTGCATAGATACACATGAACACGGTTTTGGATAGTGAAAATACAGCTTTGTTACATGCAGTTTTAAAGGGAAAGAAATCTATTTTGACAACGGGACTCGAGAGCAATATTTTTAGATTTCGCATATGCTACAGCATCTCAGCCAAAAAAGGAAAGCAGCAGAATACTTTTAAGCTGAAATATCAGTGTATTTGTGCTCCATATTCCTGACTCATTAAAATCTCAAATTACTCAACTTCAATCTTCCACACAGCTAGACAATGCTTTTTTTTGCTTTACGCATTTTCTCATTTGCAGTAAAAATGCTTCGTTCCATGTTCTTTCTGTATGAGCCCTAAATAACTTTTCCATTAAAAGCAGTTCTCTACTAGCACAATTCACATTGCACTATCTTTCTGCTGAGCCCATTTTTTTTTTCTTTAAAACAGATCTGGAATGTCAGATCAGACCAGTCAGCTATTTGGTTCAATATTCTATCCCTGACAACAGGGACTTATAAATGCTGTAGTAAAGGTTCGGGAAACCACTATACAATAATCTGCTCTTGTGGAAATTTTTCCACACTACTCATTCATTTACAACTAGTCTTAGCCTCTGGGCACAAAAGTTTATATCCATAATCTCCACCACTTACTTTACTTGCTATAATTGAAGCCTCCTTTTGCTGACTTCACCTGTTATTTCCACTATGTTCGGTATACATGCTTTCTCGGAGTAGCTTCACAGAATTCACAACGTAACTTCAGTGCAGTTTTTGCTACTTTTTTTGTGGAGGTCATACACACCTTGGTGATTCCTGTGTGATGCTCCCAATGTCACCTCTAGGAGCATGTTCTCGGGACTTGGATGCTCAGACAGACCTAAGGCGTGCCTTTGAACGAAGATCTGGCAAGATCCAAGACTGTATGCAAGCAGATGGCACATTTGCCACTAGGCTTAACCAACGACTGAGCTATGCGCTGCTAATGAGGCCTCGTCACAGATCAACTGCAAAACTGCCCATGAGCCCTTGGCTGGATTAGCTGACCTACCCACATTTCTTAGATGCACAGAACACAACTGCTGCTTATAGTATTTCAAACACAACAGTAAGAAATTCAATGATTCCTAGCTCTTGGCCCTTCCCAAAATCATTTTAAACACTCAACTGTCCAACCATATATAAAATGGCCCTGAGGCTGCAAAACAATTGATGACATGTAAGTCATATGAGCAAACAGTATTGAACGTGACACTTTAATAGCTTGGAGTTTTCTGATTAAGATAAACCACTATTCAAATAGGTTGGAAATATCCAAAACACATTTTCTAACTTGTACCCAGTGTAAACAGTACACTAAAAACAGATTTTCACACACAAACTGTGAAAATCAGACACGCTGGAGCTTCTTTGCATTAAACAAAACAACGTAAAACTGGAAAGTGTGACTCTCCAGTGAAAGTAAATAAGGATAATGCCAGAAATCATAATAATATATTTTACAAACTATTAAAAATGTCAACCCCTGATCCATACTGCGGCTTTGGATATGAAAGACAAAATGAAGGGCCTCCACGTAAGGGCAGAATTCAGTGCCTAAATAAGTTTCACCTCAGCACTGATGGTATGCAAATCAAAGTAATTTAACCAGGTCTCATTATCAAGGTTCACTCTAATTTATAGTCTTCCTTTCACTTTTTCTCTGAATCTGTTGCAGATAAAGATCAAAAAGGAGAACAAGCTGGAAGATTCCAGCCTTTTATCCACAATCCGCTCTTCAGTAAAATTCAGATGGGACAGAAGTGCCAGAACTGATGACACCCCCTCCAAGACAGCCCAAGACTCCACTGACTCAGTCTAAGGACATATTCTAACCCCAGTTCCTCCCCAAATACAGTATAATCCATCACCAGTTCATTTTGCAACATAAAACAGAGTATGATCCCTCCTCAACAAGATACCTGAATGTTTTCATTTCAGCTCTCAGTCTTTCAATTAGAGACAGTAACTAAAGTAAATGGAGAAAAAACCTCTCAATTTAACAGTTTTATTTGGGCTTTGATGACAAAGCTCTCGATGTCATGATGTGTGGGCTACTTTTTGCTTAATAAAGTCAAGCGTGAGTCGGTTATCTGACTCTTTTAACATTCTTTTTACAAAATTGCTTCAGCAGATACTATTTCCCTACACAGGGGCTGAGACTAAGAACAATACATTGGGCATTGCATAGGAAAGCCACCAGCATGATGCACTAGACATTAAGTACTCTTAACAGAACTGGTAACTTTTCACTGTGGCACTCTAATCATTCAATACAAAGAGGCAGTATCTCTGCAGCCTCTGCACTACTGTTTATCCTTTCTCACCTCATTACTGCTTTCCAACTAAATACATTCTAAATTTTGCAAGTCTACACCTAACTCACTTTGCTACTTCCAAAGGCAATTTTTCATTATGACACCTGCTACAGAAAGCAAGCACAGAGCTGCTGCTTGGCAAAGCCTGGGATGGGCACCAGAATACCTGCATCAGCCATACTTTCAAGTTAAAATTTTCCTTCTGCTCTACCTTTTCTGTTAAAAAAGAAATGGCCAAAGCCAAATTCACAAGCTCAGAGCCTTTCCATCAGGGAAGAAATAAAACCCCAGTTCATTCACTTGATTAAACCCAATGTGATTCTCCCTTTGTAATCCTGACGGTGATACCTGGAATGAAATTTTTCTTAATTTGGTTCAAATCCACAGAAAACCTGAAGCAGTTCTCTAGAAATCATCCAAGACTGGTTCTGGAAACCACTGTTTTCCATTATACATGTTGAAATACATGTTGAAAAGGGGCTTTTGCTGGTCAGTTCTTGCTTTTTGCATTACTTGATTCTATCCATTACTTCTGCAGCACAGAAGGGCACAAAAAAATTATCAGAGAGAAACATTGCAGCCTTTAATGTCAGTGATCATCAAGCAAGTAGAGATTTTGCACACAGCAATCTGTGTTTTCAAGTTCAAATGTTCCAGTTCTTATTTGGAATGATTACAGGCTTGTTTATTATGCAATTATTTGCTCTGTTAGCCATCGAAAATTTGGATCTTTCTCAGCCATTACAGCCAGCACTTCCCTTAAGAAACAGCAACGTTGCCTATGTAAGGAACGCAGGAATTCTCTCTTAAAGCAGGTGGCATTGGCACACATTTACACACTCAGAAGCTGTTCAGTGTTTTCAGAAACAGACAGTGTGAATCTCTGGACACAATCTCCTTTCAAGCAAGGCAGTGCTACCATGACATTTAATATCCTTCAGCCTTTGCTAAAGGCTTGCCAACCCCTTGACCTCTGTCCACTCTTCTCTAACCTCTGGCCAGTTCAATCATGCACCAGTTACTTCCAGCACAGTAAGCCTGGTTTATACCTTCCTTTCTTGTCTGTAAAACGCAGGCATCTGACTGTCTTTTTCACAATTTAACCTTTTCATGTTTCCCTGAATTTTTAACACTTGTTTTTCAGCTAGGCTCTGCCGTGTGACCACAGAGCTCATCCAATGATCCCTACCTTATGCTCCCCATGCAGATAAGTGACATAGCTCCAGGATTTCAACCTCATTCCATCATCCAGCATGTCAGTCACACCCAGGCAGCCTGTGCTGAGAAAGAATTAGCCATGACCCCAAAAGTGCCTCTCCTAGGAGAGCTTTACATAGGAAGAGACCTAGCCCTTTAGCAGTACCACTGAATCATGGTCATGACAGGTCCTTTTCACCGTGACCTGCTATGAAATGGCATAGCCTCATCACCTGGAATCTTTCATATCTGAATTCTGAGCACCCACCTCTTGGGTTTGGAGTGATTTACAGGAGGAAACATCCCTAGCTCCCTTCTTTCCTTCTTGAACATGCGCTCAAAAATGTGAAAGGCCAGAGCCAGACATGCTATTGAGAAGCCCTGAATTCAATCCATGGTTTGTAAAGGAAAGCCTTTATACCATTATGTAGGAAAACAAAAGAAAAAAACACTTGAAAGTATTTCTTCACTTTCCGTATACAGAGAAAGTAACTCACTTTGTCTCCAGTCTCTATTCAATCCTGTCAGATAGACACTTTCTGAAAACGCAGCTGCCCCATACCACACATGAACTACTGACAGAATCGGCTGTATTTAAGAAAGGAAAAAAAAAAGAAAAACTTACTCCTGTTTCTTAGTGGGTTTAGAAATCAGACAGGCATTTTAGTTTGCAGACTCAGGTTTAAACCTGGATATTCAGATAGAAGTATAGCCCTAAAATTGAAGAGACACTTGTGCAGCTGGCTGCTGGATGAATGTGAAGAAAGGAGAACACTCAAATCCAAAGTCTGCTTCTCTGGAAACAAATCATTTATTATTTCTTTGCAAACTAACCTCCAAATGGGTTCTGGCTAGCACGTTAAGCAGCACAACCTGCATCTGCCAGCTCCAGTCAAATTAACACAGAGCCCCATGACAGTGACTAAGAGCAAGCATGGAAACTGGCCTGAATACAGAAGTGCTCACAGTTTTTAAAGAAAGGGATAATGAGTAATTTGTAGGAGTTAGTTGTTAAATTATATTTTGTGTGTGTGTGTGTGTGTGTGTTTGCAAGCTAATAATAGGCTTAAGCCTGTAACCTGCACTTGGAATAATGATTAAAGTAGCAAGCTTCAGCGGCTTTTGTCTGTAGGACTCTCAGCTGAACTTCTCTTATAGTCAGAGCAAATCCTAAGAGGTATCTTGCAGCGGATATTATGAATCACCAGGTTTTTTAAAGCAAGAAGGGTAATGCAGATTGACAACAACCTTATTTATTTTAAGAGCTAAAACCTGTCATGACGTAAAATTACTGCTGACCCATAGGAAGTCACCGGCATAGCCACTGATTAAAAGAAGCCCATAAAACACATCCAGTGATGTTACATCCTTAACTCTGAATGATCTTTTGCCATTTTAGATGACAGACCGTACTACAGTTTAAATCCCCTTACTTGTGCAAATAATTTCTGAAAGTGTCTGAAAACATGAAGATCTAAATCTTTTTTGTTATTAATACCACTATATTACATAGACAATGCAGTAGATTTATTAAAGAAGTTAATGCAGAGCTATTTGTGAGTCTAAAATGGTGACCTACCTGGATCCATCTAAAAAAAGGAAATTAATTTTAATAAGCGATGCAGCAAGCCTAGGATGGGTCAGGCAGTAAAAATTAACACCCTTACAGAAAACAATGATCAAGTAATTTTCACTTTCATAAAACCCTGCTAATAAAGCATTGTCTGAACATCTAAACCATGCTGCAAAAGAGGCAAAAATTCAATCCTCAACCTAATTTAAGCCTTGTCCACACATTAAAATTTACATTATGGTAATAGAATTGGTTTAGAAAGAGCAACTAGCAGTGAATACACTGAAATTATTTCAAAAGATCGTTATAGTAAATTACCTTACACAGTACTCTTCCAGCAGTTCAGGTGCCATGCAAGAGGTTTTTGCCCGTTTTAAAGATACTGGGGTTTAATGTCACTCATAAGCAAGGCTCATATTCTGTTGGAGCTATATAGGACTGGAGTGCCGTGTACTGGGGCTCCCTATTAATTAACCTCCATCTGTCTTTCACCCATTTCTGGTACAGTGGACAGTCACAGGGACTAGCTGAGTTTTTTCAATGGTTTTTCCATAAACACGGTCTTTGAAGCACATAGGAAAATGAAAACTTAAAGAGAAACAACTACAGACATTTTATGTAAAAAGAATCCTCTTCCAGAGGCAACAACCAGGCTTTGGACAAATTCTACCGTCAGATTAACCTTTGGTTACCTTGCATACCCAAATCTATTAATCATAAAAAAATCAAAACCATAATACTTAGCATCAGAAACACAGTGTGAATCTTAGTGTGGAACTAAGTCATTATCTCTTTCAAAACACTTCTTCTATTCAGTAAAATACCCACTGCCATTATAAATTGCTAAAATGGAAAAAGGAGTCAGAAGCAAAGGCACACAAATTTTACAGCATTTTGTTTTGTTGCTATTAAGTACAAACATTTTCAGCCTGCAACTGAAAGAATAATTTGTCAGAGGAAAAGAAAATAGGAAGAAAACCAAATTGAGCCTCTGTTCTTTAAAGACATTTCATAACTTTTATATTTCTTATATATAATAAACACATCTTAGACCATTGCAATAACATCTCTACTTCAGTTATTTTAACTAAATGAAAAGATTAATTGTAAGGCTTTGATAATTATGCAAAATGAAAAAATACGCAAAATCCCATCATCAATCTTTATGCTGACGTCTTCATTGCAGACGAAGAAATTAACCTCGTTGTTTACATGTTACAAACGGGTATGTGTTTATTTTATGAGGTTGTGCCAAGAAGAACTCCATCATTATAGCAGCAAGGAACCACTAATACTGCTTAGATTCTACTTTATTCACATCAGAAAGCAAAAACGAGTATAAACTAACACCATCATGCAAGCACAGAGGTTACTTCAAGGATGTTCAACACAAGAACTGCATGTTTTCATCAGAAACTCACCCAGTAAAATGCATTCAGTCTATCATAGGCTGAATCAAACTTACGGCTGCTTGACACCATTATGATCAAGTAACTGGCTTATTCCTGACTGCAACATTTTTCATCTCTATCTAAAAACTAAAGCAAGCAAACCAGGTAGGTAACTCAGACCCTTGTTATAAATATGTATTTGTCTTTACTTATTCATGAGCTCACTGCTGTTTACCTCGCTATGCCTATCTTTTGTTCCAAAAGTCCCAAACAAGGCTAGTCCAACCACACTGATTCCAGTGGGATTTCTTCCAGTTTGCTAATCCGACAGGGCTCGGACACTGTGGGGTCAGAGGAAAACCACTCACGACTCAGACAACCTTGCTTACATCTTACCTCAGGAACACTGTCTGTCCACTTACTACAGTGGCTGCTCAGTCAAAGGACATCCGTATGAAATTCCAGTCTCCAAGTCTGGAACCATACAAAGCCAAATGTCTACAACTGACCTTTGAAGGAAGATTGTCTTATGCAGGAAAAGAAGCAGAATGACTAAGTATCAGAAGTCCCACTGCTTTGTCACTTGGCTACAAAAACCACAGCTACAAGCAGCAATGAGCCTGCAGCAAAGATCATGGCAGCTTAAAACCTGCAGCCCTCCAGCTGCAGTGACTGTGTTCATTAGAACATACCTACCGCTGTCACACAATTTCACTCTGTCTCTAATCACATTTTAATTTTAAAATAACACATTTCCAATGGTGTGTTTCTATTTCTTCCTATTTTACATGGGATTTGCATTTCTTTGAAGCAACTGGCTTCTCTGGGCTCACACACTTCATCTGAGTCATACATTAAAACCTGCTCTGCTGTTAAAACAGCCATTCCTTTTTAATAATATCCAACAAGAATCAGAAATGTAAATGCACCAAAATAAAAAAGGTAAGTTTGCATCAAATTTGATGCAGACATAAAAAAACGAGCAAATATAAATGCATCAAAAACTGGCACTGAAAGCCACTTTTCTTCCAAGTTCTAGCTCTTGTTGTGCTGCACTTGATTGACTGCCTAGAAACTATGATAAATGAAGCTCTATGAATACAATACCTAGAAAAATTACTGCAGCATGGAACAGGTAATTTGCATTCTATATTTAGCACATATGCATATGTTAGTGCTGACATGAAAAGCTATTAGAAATACCTAAAAGCATCTCAAAAAAGGTTTTGCAAGTAAGTTTTTCATGGTAAACACAAGATAAAATATTAAATACTTGAAGTTTGTATTGCGGAGGGGCTTACATCTCAGGCTGTTCAGCACAGCTTATCCACAAGTGCACTATGGGTTTTATCTTAGCCAGTGGATGGAAATATCTTGAAGCTACCAGCTTTAGAAAAATTTATAAACACTTATTTATTTGTATTTAAGGAACAAATGGAGATATATTCTTCGACTGGTAGATTAAAGGTACAAGATTAGAACTCGTCTCTCCTCCCTGTAGAGTAGGGAATACAAAATGACTTGCTATGGGACAGATAAATCAGTATCACTTCTAGAAGGAAAGCACCAAGCTTACACTACTAAGGAAGAAGCTAAAAAATAAATGTAATTAAGTCTACAGAGTGTCTTTTTTGTCTAGCATGCGCTTAAGATAGAATGGTACTGGATTTCCACAAACTTGTGAAGATACTCGCTTTATTGTCATTGTACTAATTTCTTCAACTGTGATTCAGGCATTTCAGGAGAAAGCAGAGTAGCAGCACAGCACTGTTTGGAGGGCAGAATCCAGCACAGCAAGCTGCCAACTCCGCAGCCTGGTCCCCTGCCATGCCTTGGAGGGCATGAATCAAAGCAGCATCTCACCAGCAAAACACAAACGGAGTCCCCAGCCACAGTAGGTCTCCCCACAGAGGCAGAGCACCAGCAAACCATGAAGGGGAAGCACTACAGACACCCCACCAATGGGGAAGATTTCCTGAAGGGCCTAATGTTTTATGAGCTCCAGCAGCAAATCAGTAAGGCCTGCCTTCCCAAGACATTTGTAAAATTAAACCTAATATGGTGTCAGGTACATAAAGAAAACAAACAGGAGAGGAAAAACAAAAACTCAAACATTTTCCCCCGATCTCTCAAGCTACAATAATCCAAGAGACTGCACAGAACAGACATGCTGTAAAGCTGAATTTAGGCAGACACCGCTGAGAATTAGGATGATGCTATTCTTTGAGTAAAACCTTGAATAAAAATGTATTGATGCCTTCTTCTTGTTAGGTAACCAATTTGCATTGCTACTAGCTAGCCACGCAGTTCAGAAAACTTTGCTTCAAATTTCAAATTCATACATCCTGCCAAAATGTATTTGAAGTGTAGGTGTAAGGAGACAAAAATACAGCCTTTCATTTCTGAAAAGGAAGAAAAGATGAAACAAGAAAAATATGACTTAAACTGTGGAACATAATTAATCAATCAGGTTCATAAAAAAGGTGAAGAAATACAATATAATCAATTCTCCACATAAATCAATTCTGCTTTATAAAAAAATCATTGCCAGATTTGCTTTTCCCATTTGCCTTCAGATCTGCTACCAGCTACGGCTGCTAATACTAATGAAATGAGGAGGAAAAAGAAACTTTACAACTTCCACTTTTTGTGGAAGAATTAACACACGACATCAGTGAATGTCCTCTCAACAAAGCCCCAAGGAGCTTCCAATGCTTTATCAGTCTAGTTTGAGTATCCCATTGGCACTGCAAGAAGTTTATCTACTGAGTGCACATAGGTATGCACCTGAACCACAACAGTCCTTTCAGCTATGGAGATTATGCTTCTGTCAGGGTGGTTTTGATATGAAGTGGTGATCTGGGATTCCTCTTGTGCTACCAAGCAGACAGCATAGCTACTGTTAAGAACTTTTTTGGACTAGTACAGACAGCTTTATAAGGGCAGCAAGAAGAAATACTTGGGGTTTTGCGACTGCTGTCTGATTTAAAGTAACTGAAACTATCTCCTGTATCTATAGAAGAGGCAAAGCAACTGAAATAACCTTGGTTCCATTAACCCAACCACTTGGATTATATGATTCAGAAACTGTGCTTTTTCAGGCTTTTGATTTCTGCAAACTGGAAAGGTTTATGACATTAACACACATCATGATACAGATCTTAACAGCCTGACAAAGAAATGCACAGTATATGTTTCCCACATCTTACTTCAATCACTTTGCCTTCATTTAAAACATGTGGATGTGAATACATGAGCAACTAAAAAGTATGGACAAGAAGTATGCACATGTAGTGACAAGACAAATGCAAATGGCTTTAAACTGAAAGAGGGTAGATTTAGGTTAGATATTAGGAATAAATTCTTCACTGTGAGTGTGGCGAGGCATTGGCACAGGTTGCCCAGAGAAGCTGTGGCTGCCCCATCCCTGGCAGTGTTCAAGGTCAGGTTGAACAGGGCTTTGAGCAACCTGGTCTAGTGAAAGCTGTCCCTACCTACCCAAACCATTCCATGATTCTGCGATCTTCCCACTGACAGGTAAAGCTTCAATTTAAGATTTTCATACAGTTTCTTACTGCACCATGATCCTGAATAAACATTTCTTACAGCATTCTGCTACTAACTTCACAAAGGATCATAAACACTTAACCAACAAACTAGTTATCAAATCTTGACCACCACAGCATCCAAGTAATCATTAGTAGAATTTCTACTTGCAATATTATATCAAGCTAGTAAATGGAAAAAGATACCACAAAGAAAACAAGCCCTGCTCCTGAAGGAAGTCTATGGTGCAGGCAACAACTGAGAACATGTTTATGAAGGCTCTCTACCCATGTACTTTTCCAGGAATGTAATCTTTCTATGAAATACGTGATTCCTGTTTATGCTCTACGTTCAGTGAGGATGCCATCTTCAGAAAGAAATGGCAGCTTTGGTAAGATACAGCAAGAGAAATCCAAGAGCTCGTTCTGCCTGTCTGTGTTGACCTCTTTAGAGCTCCTAAGATGTAGGGCAGTTTGTCATTCTGAAGTTGAAGCCGTGTACTAGAGGAAAAAAAAAGGTAAGAAAAAAAATGTAGCATGTATTTAATGACTAATTAAGGCAACAAAGTGAACGAATGTGCGCCCCTCATTGCGCAAAGGCCATTTTACAGAATAATCCCTTAAAGTTTTATTTGGAGCCATTACAGAATTGTATTATCCTTTTAGAAAGTCTGTAACTGGGAATCTGCATGCAACTGGTAATGGCCTCAATGCCTACTCATACATAATGGACTTACAGTTTTTTCTAACTACTACATGTTATGCTACAAGGAAACCCCATTTTCTGAATGATTTAGGTAGAGTCATTGAACATCCATCCTTTGGTAGCATTTGTATCAGCAAAAATGGTAGGTAACAGCACATGCAACAGTTTCTCACTGATGTTAGGGAAAAAAAGAAAAGATTACAGACCCAAGTTATTATTACAGTCTCCTATTTTAGAAAAGGGAACTATTTCAGAGTTGCAGACTGGTGAAACAGCCATACCACCCTTATTGTTAGCTACATGTACAGATTTGGCTTGGAATATTTCCATTTTCTCCGGTGACACTCAGACTGCCACAGACTGACCCCACATCAGCACAGTTGTTGCTGGGAATTACAGGACCACACCAGTTTTAAGGAGTACTATCCAAATTACATTAAGACTTCACATTTTGTTCCTGGTTGAATATTCACTCAGATAAGAAGAGAGTGGACTGAATTTTCAAATACAACATTAGTAAAGGCCATTAGTAAACATTAGTAAGACAACACCATTGAGCTGCAGGCACTGAAACTCTACACACATACTAATAGCACCATATATATCTGGAAAAAAGACTATATGTTCTCAAGACTTCTCCTCCTGTTCTGCATGAAATCAAAATATCAATGGAATTCAAAACTTTGTAGTTAGCTTATTTTAAGACAACTGCATTCAAGGTCTAAACTTATGTTTCAAGTAAGATAATTTGCAGGCAGAAAACTAGAACTGCATAGTAACCTAATTCATCACTATGCAATGTACAGAAGAAGTTAATAAAAGGAGGCAAACTAACTGCTCTGCAAGCCTATTCTTTGTCCTTTTTATTCCAGCATGCCCACCTTCTCTTTATTGCCCATTACACAGTGTTTTACTCCTGAATACACTAGGGCGGATTGGGAATTCATCAAGCCACAGACCAGAACTCCAAAACTATCAAGGCAATGCAATCCTGCAGTGCCAACTGAAGAATGGAGGAAAGTGAATGCAGAAAGTACGGAGCATCACCACCTGCTACTTTTATAGTACACCTTCAGAGATCAAGACCAAACAGCTCCTGGAAGTAAGAGCTGCAGACAACTAAAGCAGGGAATTAAGATGCTAATCCAGGAGGAGCAAGGCATCTTTGCGTCCCCACAACTGCAGAAACCAGCTAGAATTTCAGAAACACTATTCTGTTTAATCAGTAACAAACATTATTTATTATTTAATTAATATAGAACACTACCTGCGGGGTAAGATAAAACCCAACTAATCAGCATATATGATTTCTGCATTTCTTCTTAGGTCACATGTAACTTTGTCTGATAAATGATCCAGTGGCATGTGAGGGTCAATAGCTGCTGTTCTGCACCCAGCTGCAGGGGTCAAGCACCCACAAATGACGTGCTGTCACGCTCAGAGACCTCCAAACATTTCTCTCTTGGTTTGTACATAAGGCTATGTCTACTAGGGAAGCAGACAGCAGCATTTACCTACAACAGAAGAGCCCATGCAGGTAATAATGCTATCGGAAGTGGGCCAGGTAAATAGGTGCTTATGCCTTAACTGTACAATACAATATTTTGCAGGAGATACTCTACTGGTTACCAGGTTTGCTATGTTCAAATTCAAGTGTCATACTCTTTGTAATCACCCACTAGAGTCATTTGTTAGCTTGATCGCACAAGCAGTGAAGCTGTTAACTAAATTAAGAACTTGTAAAACAGCATAAAAAGCAGTGGGAAGAGTATGAGAAGAGAGCAATTTTATCGTCTTTAAATTACAAATGTGTCTTGTGGTTTTTCACCATAAACAAAAAATTAAATTCAGCCTAGAATCTACCTGTTATTTATTGATTTCTTAATTTATTCGCAAAAGGTATTGTGCTTAAACAAACTGAGTATACTTTCATAGTCACCAGTTACAGGGTGATACAGCTATAGGGCGGTACCTTCAAGACACTAGCCTCTGAAACTTTAGATATAAATTCTGCCGAAGGAGTTAAGTTTCATCAACAATCCACAGTATCACCACACACAAACCCAAGGTCACAAAGATGAGGCAACAGGGAATTGCAATATATTTCCTAAACATAAGGCAAAGGATTCTTATGGCAAGCTTAAAATTAACTAAAATAGTGCCAACCTCACTCATTTGTAGAGAACAGCCTCTTAGGAAAAGAATTCACATTATGTCCTTTGGTCTTTTGCGCAGCCAAACCTGGAGAAGGCTTCACCAATAATACTTTTAAGGATAAAAATGCAACTCCCAGAGCTTTCATTCTGTCAATAATAAATATTATCAGTTATCTCTGTAGGAAATGCTAAAGAGTAAACTAGTAACTTAGTTTCAGTGCGACAATAAAAAAAGGACAGAGCAGTAATTGCAATGCCTGATTTTTCCTTACAGTACAGACATCAAAGCTGAGATTCATGAAGAGTCAGGAGGACAAATAAGCTTCACAATAAAGATAAGATATTCCCATGCATTCAGTGAACAACTGACCCATTTCCTATCCAAGGTCCTCATATACCAAGATCTTTCTCTCTCATCAATGCACAAGTCACACTATCACTGCAAACAGCTTACAACGCTGCGGAGGGTCAGAGAGGTACCTCATTCCCACTCTGCACACAAGGAACCCGGTGTCCAGAGTTGCCTGCAAGAGAAAGGCAACCTGAGGCTTCTGCAGCCCAGGAAACCTGTTACAATAGTACACAAAGTTTCTTGCATCATGGTATCTGAGGGTTAAGATCTCCCTGAAATACCAATCTACAGATCAGTTTGGAATTCAGCCCCTTTGCCGGGGCAGATTTATTTTCTAGTCAACACCAATCAACCCAGATAAATATCGGGGGGGGGGGGGAGAGGAAGAGACAAGGGGGCACGATAAAAAGAAGACAAAATACCCTCAAGCACTCCTTTCTAGGATAAAGCCTTACAAAGCTGGTAAAGACGCACCAGAGTGTGACAGCATCAGAGAGAAGGAGGCCAAACCATTAGCCATGGCATACTGATTAGGAAGAAGGTTATGATAATTGCTTTTATACAGATACTTTAGCATACTACTATCTGAGATTAATGACTAGAGATAAGATTTGACAGTATCAATTCTACCTGTTGTTCCGCTATGGCTCAAACACACATTTAGAAGCAGCTGCCTCCAAACACAGCAAGCACCAAGGGGAAAAAGGACCCCTGCGGTCCTAAACCTGCCAGAAACTAGATGTGGATGGAAAATTGATCTTCTGTCCTTCAAGCATTTGACTAAAGGCAGAAACTGACTTCCTGAAAATTATTAATTAAACTTACTAAGCAAAAATTAATCCTTTGTGTGTGGCTATCACATTATCTGTCATTATTCAGAAGACTGAAATCAAACTGTTCTAACTCACTTCACCTTCGTTTCCTCAGACCTGGAAGAGGGAGTACTGAAGTGCCACCCACATCAGGCTAAGCCGTTAACAGTGGCATCAGTTATTGCTACTATTCTTGCTTCTGGGTTAATTCCTCTCAGACCTAAGGTCCAGCTTTCTTAAAAGCAGCCATTCATTAAGTTCAGACAAAGCAAAAGGGACCTCATTCACGAGGTAAATACAAATGAAGCACAGACCAGCATTTGGACCACGTCATCTGTAGTGAATGAAGTAACAGAAGGAGCTTCAAAAATAGGAGCACAGCAGATGACTGCTAAGGACTCATCCTGGCAGCAGTTGTGTAAGAAAATGCCAAGCACAGCTTCCTACCTTCACCTCAAATGCAGCTGGGCAGCTGCTGCTGCAGAGAGAAGAGTCTGTGGCTGAGCACTGGTCCCAGACTTAGGCTGGAGGGGAAGGTTTGGACTGGAGCTGCTGCTCCAAAAGCCCTTCCGCTGCAAGAGGTGCTCACAGCCCATGACATCTGCATGGCGCAGAAGGATGGGAAGGTCACCACCAGGTTTGAAGACTAAAAATGGCCGACATTTTTAGAGATGAAAATCATGATGAATCCATCCCACACTACCTACGAAAATATCCTCAGGTACCTTAAGAAACACTAGTTTAAAACCACTACAGAAACAAAAATATGCACATTATAGGAACTGCTTTATAGAGCCTTGCGTGGCTTTCCTTGAGTTGATAAAGGTGGTTGTTAATATCGCACCTCTCAAGGAGATAATTACATCCGTTACAACCAGTCACTGAAAATTATTCACTTGCTTGGGCATAAGAAAGACAAGTCGGTACTACAATTTCTGTATAAAGAATCTTTTCCCTGACATTTCTAAGTGACCAAAGACTCCACAGGCTCAGCTCTGCTCCATATTTCATGAGGAACAAAATATCTGAGAACAGATTTTCACATGCTCCCCATTTGTCCATGCATAGCTTCACACATGCACCCTACAAATGATAGCAAATCATTAGTGCTTGCAAACACATTTCTTTTCTGCTGGCACAAGCAGGGCACATGCAGCTACCTTTTCTGTGCATTGATGAGTGTACAGAAAATTTAACACCATAAAAACATATCCCTCAGATTAGAAAATAGACTGCAATAAAGCAAGGATTGAATTGGCTGATTATCCCAATATGTGGTTTTAATTACCTCTAACTCATGGCAGCCTGCTCATTTGCATCTTTCAGATGAGACCTTAAATATCCATAGCCTGTGTGCCTGCCTTGGACAAAGAAGATAACTTGGGGCTTTTTGGAAAAAAACCAGATTCCTGCCCCGTTGTCCTTGGCTGCTACAGTCCTCTGAGGTGGCTGCAGTTCAGCAAAGCAGTAGGCTTGCAGCCTGGGAATTAGGATGGAAATTGTTACATGAATGCAAATATTGTTCTAGGTCTTTTTTTAAAGTAGTAGCAAAAAAATCACAGAATCCTACCAAAAAGCACCTGTCTATTCACCTTAAAGCCCTTAAAAATTAAATGAGGTTCTAATTAAGGACCAATAAGTCATTCGAGAAAAAAGAAAACCTCACAAGAGTAGCCCAGAAGACCTCATTTAATATTAAGCAGATCAAATTACTAAATTGCAATACAAAACAAAGTTATCTAAAACAAAATTGAAGGAGTAAAGGGAAGATAGTAGAATTTAAAATGAGTGAAAAAGAGAAGCAGACAAAATGGAAGACTGTATGAGACCCTAGCACAAGAGCTGATCAGAGTTCATTATTGACTGAAATCCTCCCAGCTTGTTTTAACAAAAATGCGTAATTACAGTTTGAATGTGTCTGGCTCTTTGTAGTGAATCCAGAGAGGATCCATCTTCTGCCCCCACCTCCTTTTTATACAGTAGCCACAATCTGGCCCTTCAGATCTGACTACAGCAAAACAACAATCAGTCTTCATGGGAAATGGCAGCTTCAAAATTAAGTCTCATGCCATCTTCTTTCATCAAATACAACAAACAGTCCTTTAGTTATGCCATGCTTATAAGGACACCAGTTCTGAAGCACCAGGTTTAAATGCTAAACATCAGACATTACATCATTGGTTTTAAGCAAGTGAACTAAGTGGTTTAAGCTACTGCTGCAGCTTACAGCCAAAACACAGTATGGAACCTGACAGTGTATCTGAAATGCTGTAATTTAAACTAAGTTGTCACTTCGTACTACAGCTAATCAGCTTCCTCAAACATATCCCAACTCCCTACTGCATTTGCAGAAGTCTGAATCCTTTGCCTTCACTTGTTCTTACAAGAACCCTTTCCCACGCCACAAGTCTGAGGATGAGGACAGGTGCAAAGTAAGCCTATTACTTAAAGAGAGGAAAATCACTTTTAATTACCAGTTTGCAGCCTCAGCTGCAGAAATACGTAGGCCTGTAATTTTGATCTTTGCCTGAAGATCTGCTCAGCACCAGGGCAGTCTTCAGCAACAGGAGACTGTTTTAGACTGCAGGTGGCAGGAGGGTGACAACTGCAGAGTGTTTCAAGCAGGGAGAGCAGAAACAGGCTCCAGACTCAGGCTGAGTCAGCCAGCAGCCCCTGCAGAAAGCCGCCATATCCAGGGAGGTAGAGGCAGCCCGTCCTTACAGGAGGCTGCGCCTATAGAAAAGTTTTAACCATCTGAAGATTGTCAGTAAAATCACCTCCAACCCTGTAGCAACAGATCTTAATTTCAGTACCGAAGCCCAACTCTATTTCCCTCTTACTGGGAGAAGGATTTCTGCATAATAACGCAGAACTCAAACTGGTTGGTCACACACCAGGAGAGATAACACTGGAGAAGGTTGAAAGAAATGGGCACAAACCACAATGAACAGTTTAAATAAATCATGGCAGTTTCATTAAATGCTAGCAGCCAGTTGGAGAATTCAGAGAGTAAAAGCAGCAGTTGAAGTCATGGGCTCCAGGCTCAGATTTACTGTAACCAAAAAGTTTGTTTAGAAACAAACTGGCAAATATAATGACCTGGCTGCTGTTCTGCCCTCACACGCTTATCTTGTTTTGACTAAAGGGTTGTTTTCAAGGATGAGCAAGTTCCCAGCACAACCTCCCTAAACCCTCTGCCACCGTTTTCATGAAAAAAGTGCACAAATGATACATCCTATAAATTCCATTTCTTTGAGGCAAGTATACTACAGAAATAGTTTCTTCATATTAAGTATTGGCATAGCAGTTCTAATAGAATCAGTAGCCAAACACTGTACGTAACATCTGCCATTTTAATAACTATCTCTACTTTTATTGAATAGGCTATTTGATTTTAACAGAGAGTTGTGAAAGTCCAATAAAGCTTGTGACTGGCATCCATCCCTCTCTACTTTATCCCATGTTAGGTTTCCTTTCTACTATCATTTTGTAGAAATGGTAGCTTTAGTTTTCAAAAAAAGCAAAAGAGTGTTCGAACTTGAGAAACAATACAATAATACACACCACAGTTCCAAGACAAGATAAGAAGCACCTCCATTCACAACTGAAACTGACTATTCCTACTCTGCAGGACACTTCCATAGCTAACCACCCACCCTCTCCTCTTTTTAAATATACTGCAGCTGGTCTCCAAGAGACTCTAAATTAAGGCAGGAATGCAATATAAAGTACATGTGCATGAATTCAGATCTCTCCACACCCACTGAAATGGATCTCCAAAGAAACAGAAGGACAGTACAGCAGGGGATGGAGAAATCAGCACTTGCACTATGTGATACTAATCTTACAAAGCAACTGGCAAATGCATTTCAGGAGTTAACTAATCTACCTCAACAACTTTAATCACCTTTGCTGAGAAAACTGCAATATTAAAGAGTATGTACTTTGTTACAGCTTATGTTCTTTCATAGAGCAATAAGGTATTATAAAAATTCAAGAGAATACAAACCTGGAGATTGTAAATTATGCTCATAAATGTATTTGTAAATAACATAACATGAAGTAAAGATAAGAAAATAAGCACTTTAAAAGACTGTAGTCTCAAAGAGATGAAAAGTGGAAAAATTCTCAGAAACAGACACTATTTACCTTAGAATACCTTTGCATGTTGGAAGTTAAAATCAGATCAATGCATCGAAGGCCAAATTCAGCAACCAACATCCAGTTTCTCTACTACTTGCGTGCTCTGGGTTTTATTTCTTAATTCAAAGAGTAAAACAAAGCTTCCTGAAACAAAGTAAACCCCCTGCGTATCTCCTGTGGATACTTTGACATATAAATAGAAGGCTCTGTGTTTCTCACACTTCTATTCCAACCAGACATACAACACAGCCAAGTACGTGATGGAAGATGGAGCAAAGTATTTTACTAGCCATTTACCAACTGGCCACATGTATTAACCTCACAGCCTGAGCCCATGATCCCATTTACCTCCCCCAGATGGTAACCTCCCTTTTCACTTCTGTTTAGCATCCTCAGTAAGCTTCTATTTATCTTCTCTTAATCTTCCTCTTGCTGTTAACATGTCCCCAGTTTCACCAGTAGCCTGTGATTCTGTGCTTGTGGCCAGTCATGGTTCAGCAAGGACTTCCCACCTCAGTCACTCCTATGGCTCACCCTATCCCTTTCACGGCTTTGACACGCTCTGCAGAGCCATTCTGCCAACTGGATCAAGACCTCATCCAGATACAAAACATCTCTGCAAAGTTTTCAAGCCAGATCAGCTCCCAGGCACAGAGAGGCAGGGGTAGCACAACAGCAAGTGCCTGGGGAAAGAGCGCAGCAGGAATCAGTGCAGAAAGCATGCCTACCATCAAACTGAAGCCTTAGGCTGGTCCCTGACTTCTCCCACCCTCCCAGCATTCCTGCCCTGACCATCGCCCTCCACCTGGCAGTTCTTACTATGAGGAATCAGGAGTTCCTCATTCTCCATGGCCTAAATAAGTTTCACTCAGCAATGACACGTACAGGATACCCCAGCTTAAATCTCTGCTGCAAGAACTTATCTTGAACTGCTGCAGCTCAAATGCGAGATTTTAAAGCTTTTAACTCATACATTTACTTCATTAAAGAGATGAAGTAAAAATAGATGAAGTCTGGATAGGCTTACTTGCATGTTACTCATACTAGCATATATATCCAAATCATTGCTTATTTCTGTGCATATAGAAGCTGATGAAGGATGAGAAAAATTTAGTCATTATTTAAACAACTCTTATTAAGAAGTCAACTAGTGAAAAATTCCCAACTTAGGAAGCATTATACAGTCTGACTCAATAATTTTGAGCTATATTGATATTACTTGGAGCTAAAATGAACTGGAATGTTACTATGCATTTACAGAAAATAAAGGAACTAGAAATCAAGTAGGACAGGTTAATCACACTGTCAACAAAACTTCTTTGCTGCAGAGCATAATCCACGCAGTGATCTCAGAATACATTATAGAGCATTTTATTAACCAAATAAACTTTGCAGGTTTTATTTTATAAATAAAACACTTCACCTGTAAGGCCCTACAACATTACTTTTGAGGACAAGAGGAAGAAAAAAGCCAGAGTTGAAATTCTGACTTGGAATGCTGCTGAATTTGGGCAGAGTTTGGAGAGATCCCAGATGCTAACAGCAAAGCCCAGAGCCCCTTTTGCAAAATGGGATGACCAGGACCTCAGCTACAACTTCACCGGTTACACGCACATCCCACATGCAAAGCTGCCACGGATCACCACTGCGCCACAACATACAGGTAACGGGACCAATCAGACCTAGATGGAAATTTCAAAATCTCATTTTATTTGCCTTTTCCTGATGAAGTTATACAGAAAAATTCAAATTCCATCCCAAATAGAGGGAGTGGGAACTCCACCAGGTTAAACCTGACCTCAGTCATGCCACTGCCCTAACACATACACTGGCCCAACATGTCTTACACTAGAATTCACAGCTGCAAGGTAAGAAAGCAAGAAATCAAGAGATTCTGGCATCAAAAGGTGTCAAAAATATCCTGGCCTGCTTTGAGGTACTTCAAAGGTGTACAAATCTTTGCAGCCATTACAACTCTTTATTTATTCACACACGTAACATCAACTGAAATGGGACCTGACCCCAGCAAGGCCTCTTCCAGAGCGAGCAAGCTGACAGCCTCTAAATAGGTGCTTTCAAATATGTGGCTGCAGTCTATGGAAGCTGCTTTTATAACCTCTGCGGTCTTGTTGACCCTGTTTAATGACAAAACTGCGACGCTAAGCATCGCACAGGCCATCAATCATAGTGTGGTAGTCATTATTCACACAGAAAATGCATGACATACCGATTCAACAAGCTGAACAGAGTAGATCCCTATCCTATAAGGTTAACTTATATTACTTATTTAAATTAAACTTTACCCTCAAGGCAGTGGGCTCGCATTCAAATTTCTGATATTAACATAGGCCCTGGTTTCAATTGCTATTGAAATCAGCAGAGAGATTCAGAAACACTTCCAAAGGCTTTTGACTGAGCTCATGTAACACAGGATCCTATCTGAGCCTACTCATCACCCACCAGCAGTCTCAGGGGAAAGCAGAAAGAAAGAACTACCAAGGACTCCAATTATATAGCATGGATTCAGGCCCCAGCAACTAGTCATCCAAGCTATATAACACTGAGTATTTGACCTTTCCTTTGTTGAAGAAGTATGTATTTCTGCAATCCTTACTTGGAATTACTAAGTACAGAAAGGGTACTGCCATCTAATTTCAGGCACTTTGGCACACAATACTAAAACACTTAGACAAATTCATACCTCCCACCATACAACTCTAATTCCACTTTCAAAGTTCACCTTCACAGAAGCTGTGTAAATCTTATGTCTCCCAAAAGTCAGTGATGCCTGGCAACATCGTATCACAGGATCTTGTCCCAAAATCATTAAAATACATATGAAAATTCTACCAATACTCTACTTAACTGAGACTCAATTTATTCTATGGGATAAACTGCAATATCTTAAGAGTTAATATATGTAACACTGTTGCACTCTCACTTGAAAGAAGTCTAAACATCGAAGTGGAAGGTACCATCCTAGCTACATGTTTTGTCGCTAAAATTATCTAATCCTCCTACAGTAGTATCACCCTGAGACCTCAACTGACACGCTGCATTCTGTACCTTCTGCAGCTAAAGGAAGGCAGATCAGAAAATAACAAAACATGAAAATTGTGTTGCTAGGATAA
This sequence comes from Psittacus erithacus, assembly GCA_009867235.2. Taxonomy (NCBI): domain Eukaryota; kingdom Metazoa; phylum Chordata; class Aves; order Psittaciformes; family Psittacidae; genus Psittacus; species Psittacus erithacus. The sequence continues at coordinate 149,800 of WYDI02028726.1, forward strand.
GAAGTCATGGAAACCAAATGCAGGGCACTTGCATAGTGTGACATTCTCTACGTGCTCTAGTACACAGAAATACTTAATTTTCTCTCAAGTTTGATCTTTTCCCTTTGGTGGATTTAGATTCAATTTGTTTTCTCTTTTTATGTAGCTTGCCTGAGTTTAAATTTGGAATGTGTTAATCAAAAATTGTCTTAGATTTTAATCTACACCACTCAGTAAGGATGATGGGGTAGTATGGAGCCAATTTGGGCAGATTCTCTTTGCAAGAGTCTTCCAGAACTATATCCCTAAATGTCATGTGAATTACTGCCTTTTATCCGATGCGTGTCTCTTCCCTCATCCTGTAAGTTTCTGAAACGCCAAGGACATTCTGAAGGAGAACAAATGGAACTGAAAATTTAGTTTCTGAGCAGAGCCTCAGGGGGCTTTTCTATTGATGTCTCTGGAGAGCAGTGAGCTAAGGTGGGAGTAAAGTTTCCAAGAGATAATTTTTCAGCCATGCATTTCAGGCACAGCCTATGGTTTCCTTGCTTCAGTAAAAAAAATTCATTAAAGGCTCACAAAAACTTTCAGTCTCTCAAAGACTGAATTCTCCCTGCACACTTGAAATTACAGTATCACGGGTTTCTAAACAGTAAGCCACTGTTTGCTACCTACATCAACAGAATATAAAAAAGGCACATTGCCACTTTGTAAGAGTGCATCCCATTATGAAGCCACACATGCAGTATAAAGTATTTTCAGGATGCTTGCCCATTTTGAAAGCAACCCACCAAATGAAGTTATAAGAACTCAGAATACCTGAGCACAGTGCCCAAAACATCATGCTGTCACTTAACCAGCGAGGATACTATATTTTTAACATTAACTAAATATGTTTCATCATTGCAAAAATGCAAAGAAGACACTGTCACAGCATTTTCCCATACTGTGAGCACTCTAATATTTTGCTCTTGTCATAATACCACTAATAATAACAGTACCAGCACAAGCGATTGTGCTTGCTAGATTTTGGATGCTAGACACTTCATAATGTCAAAAAAAATCACTATTCCTTCACTTGCTATTTGATGAACCACCAAAGGTGTTATTACAATGTGACCTAAAGTATTTCTCTAAGAATTCAGGCGTTGGTAAGTAAAAAGAGGCTGCGCTGTGTTAAAAACTGTATCTATACAATTCCTTCATATTAACACACACTATTTCAACACCTCTCAAAACAGGCTTTTTACTTTGCCAGAATACTGGGTAAAACTGTCCTCGTGCAGAATGTGTACCTTTTGAAAAACAAACAGATCTTCTAAACAGGACAAGATAAGATTTCAAAGAAGTATACCATAAGAATCAACAGATCTGCACATGACTTTGGAAACATGATAAGGTCTCAGAGTCCCAGGCTTGCAGCTTGCAGAGTTAAAAGTACTGGGAGAGCAAGGAAGTAGGACCTGAAAGGATTTTTTGTAAGTCCTTCATTAGTCCTGACAGCATCTTACAATTATTCTGAACATTCAGCAGGTTTCTTCAATATATTAGTATGTATTTATATTGCTTAAATATATCCAAGAATGGCATATTCATGATATCTTCTAATCAAGCTAATTTTGGGCAACATTCAAAACAGGAGTGGGAACAAATGAGCACACCATATGGAGTCAGAGCACACCATAAGACAACTACAGTCTACCTCTGGAATAATTTTCAGATATTATCACCATTTTAAACAGAAAGATGACTGCAACCTTGGCTATTTGCTATCAGAATTTCAGCATTTCTGCAGCATCCAAGAGCTAGAAAGGGCATTCCCTGATCTGGTTAGTATGGATATAAGGGCACAGAAAGTGCTTTCCTCAATGAAAAATAGCTGTATCAATCAAAATTATTTGTAAGAGTTGAACAATTTTCTCAACAAAATCATATTTAAGCTCTTTAATCTGAAAAGGGAGAAAACCCTCCACTTTAACAGATACTGCAGAATCTTACTTCTGATGACTGATCACTTACAGGCATGGAAGTAGTTAGCCCGCACTTTCAATCTACTACCCTCACACAGATAAGCTCATCTCCTGGGGGAGATCTCCAACTAACATCAAATGAAGGCAGGATAGCTGATGTAAAAGATATGCAGGCATCTAACTTCAGTGTGGAAGGTCAGTTAGGAAAAAGGGGTACAAAGTACCCTTACTGGCACATGCTGGGAAGAAAAACCCTCCAGGATAAAACCCAGACGTAAGTGCAAAGCAGCACTTGATTTTTTACCAAATGATGCCCAGAGAGATTTCTCACCAGTTTTTTTCATTCTTCACAACTGTGGCCTGGGTCTGCTGCTAAGAGAAGCCTTCCCAACACCTAAGCAATGGTGATCCTGCGCAGGATGCCAGAGGAAAAGTAGGGGACTGTGAGCAAAGGAAGCTGACTACCAGCGCTAGCTGAATTCTGTGAAAAGGGCTACAATGGCAGGAGCCAGGTGGGTTTTGTGTCTCAAAAGTGTGATGCCTGGAGGAGAGCTTCTGAGCTGCAGTGATGCGTCAGTAGAGAAACTGGCAACCAACAAACACTTCCAGCACCAGGGTCAATTAAGGAAATCAGTCGCTGATTTTGGTTTCTATTAACCACCACAGCACTCCTCTGTTGTCTGCCCATATGCTCTGGAAGCCCTCGAAGCATGAGTTATGTATTTGCGCAACCCTTGCACAACAGCACCCTGATCGCAGCTGCTCTCCACACCTTACCATAGCAATGATGAATCAGTCTTTGTCAAGTTCACCAACAACAATGAAGCACTAAGAAGAGAGCAAGAACACTCAGATGTTATAACTAGTTAATTTAAGTGACAATAGCAGACCCCTGTTACCAGCAAGGATACAGCGTTTCTTAAACAACTTTTCTTTGTTTAAAGCTTTGTTTCAAGCTTTGTTTCCTGCATGTGAAACCAACAAATAAAAAAAGGCCACAAATAACTGTTCAATACATTAACTCTTTTCTCCCCTGCTGTTTCTAAAAGCAGTGCAAGCTATAAACTACCTTATAAACATACCTTAAGTTTCCCATGACAACTTCAGTGTTGAGCAAAGCCTTGCACAATGCAATAATAGTTTCTCATTCCCATTTTGAGTATGGATCCAGTTTTAGTCTCAAGCACAGACTATTTCCATAAGATTGCTCTTTCATTAGGTCTCTGCTCCAATTATGTTAATAGGACTCATTTGATATTGTTTCTACTTACTGTACAATATTGTGTTGTATTTTCACAGTATGTGAAATACTGCTCTATGCAATATAGCATTTCCATTTACTTTTGCAATTATAAATAGAAAATACTATCAGCCTACAATACTACCCTGAAGCAGCATGCTTCCTAAATAAACAGTGTAACAGATACAAGTTTATGGCATGTTAAATATAAATTTACCTTTAATTTTACTTAATGTTCCCTCTCTCTCTACAAAAGGTTCTACACTAGTAACTAATTGACCGTATGTATTTATGCAGCACACACACACATTATACCCACCACCACTTCAAAGATTACTGCTAAAAACCCACAGTATTAAAAAAAGTAGTCCGACTTCACATAAAAAAGAAGAGCTATATATTATTTAACAAACAGTAAGATCACAAACCTCCATCTGGCCAAAAAACATGTTATAACAAAAAGCAACAGCTGGAACTTCTACTTTGGAGTTCTGTTTTGCCTTTTTTTGTTTTCCACACAGATCTATTTAGCACTTTCCAAAATCACCAAAACAGGAATTTTTAAGACAAATAACATCATCAGTTGTATCAAACACACACAGCTTAACTACTTGCATTATGTATTTCAAGCGCTTTTATTGTACCTTTCTGCATCATTTCATTCACATCAGTCAATCTGCCTGCTAATAGCCACTTGTTAGGAGTCGTTAAGCTGCTTATCAGCCAGGGCACAAACTACCTGCTGACAGAGCTCCAGTCCTCTCTTACAGACAGAGCCACAGCAGCAACCAGGCAGCCAGTCCAGGGATGGGCAGATTTTTCTAAATCTAGGAATTTTAAGTGACAACAAAAAAATGGATTTGCAAGACTTGGTCTTCAACCTCAGTAACAGATGTTTACTGTAACTGATGTTTAGAGATTGAGATCTACAAAATGCTTGTAACAATACTTCTTTAACTCTCCCCTGCAGTCCAAACTGGAGTAAAAATACAGAATGAGCATGCAGAAAGAGACATACCAATGGTGTTAATATATTCGTCCTCAAAAACAAATGCATTATAATTCTGTCTGTGTGATAGGGTTAGAATAATAATCCATTCAGTGATATTCTCACATTGACATGCTTTTGTGATTCTATTTTTTTAGTTGATTAAAAAATTGCTAATGGAAAAGTAACAATTTCCTCTCAGTGGCCAAGTGTCAAAAATTTTTGACATTTTGTTAAATGAACATTCACTTTTCTAGACTATTCAGTTGAGAGTTAGTAACACTCACGTTTTAGCATGAGAAAATGCTTCTGCATTTGAACCACACTTCTGCTGGATACATCACGTTGCATACGGCGCCCTGCACGGCTCCCAGGCTACTAGTGAGAAACGTCTGCGCAAGCAGCAGTAAACCTGACAAGGCTCGCGTCACTTGCTCTCTGCTGTTACTCACCAAACCACTGGGATTAAACCCTGGCTCCATAGACATGGATGAAAGCTTTGCCTTGACTTTGACTGGGTTAAGACTCACTCAGAAGGTTCAGCTGGAGAAAAAGGTGGTCTATAAATCATGACTGGAAAGGAGACAGGTTATATACATAATTCCATACTATTAGTGACTGAGCCTTGCACTCACCAAAAGCAAGATACTCCAAACAAGAATAACGAAAGAAAAATAGTTCAGTCTCCATTTCACAAACTTCAAAAGCTTCACACTGAGCTATCACCCAAAGAATGAGAAAAGAGCATCCCACCATCTCCTAACTTACCCAAAGGTATGCCTAGGAATACAACAAGTGTACCTCTATCTTTGTTTCACACTGGACAAAACCAACATCTTCTTAAGCTTCGTGTTGATACAAGCTATTTACAATATTGGACACAATCACATTTAAGTTTCTATTTCTCAACTCATCAGACTGTAGTATTTTTCCAGTAAGACTGAAAACAGACATTGATGTTTAATCTACTCAGTAGTAGTTTGCATAAAAAGCACATCACTGCTATAATGTATGCAGGAAGTTACCATTTTTCTGTAATATGACTTTGCTAGTGTCCAATGGAACTGGATTAAAAATAAAAATACAATATAATCTAAAAACACAATTAAAATTCCCCCATGCATCTCTATTCTTCTAGCAAAATCAAAAAAGTGAACTAGATGTAATATCTGAAGGTCAAATAGATTTTCTACAAAATGTTTTCAGCCAACATAGTCATAGAAGGCTTATAAAATCAATAACACATATAAAGCTGATTGCAACCTTATAAAAAGCCTCAAATCTTTAGCCTGGGTGACACAAACATAGGATTTCACACTGTAAGCGATTTCCAAGCAATTTAGGCCAGTTTACCTTTGCACTATGAAAGGGGTTTTGCACGCTAAACAGTGGTTATTTAGGATGCAGATGATTCCACAAGGCATCATGCAAGCTCAAGAACAGAGGCTCTTTGCTGCTAATGAGCAATGTCAAACATGAGTCCCCCACACCTTGTGCAGGAAACTGACTGGCCCTGCTCTGAGGATGGGATTAAATGATTTGTAGTGTTGTCACATAAAACATCTGTGAAGCCAGTTAAAACACATACTCAAAAAAAAAAAAAAGATAGACTAAAAAACCACCAGTCAGCAACAGATGTATGACTAGGAAAAAGAAGAGTGTACTTGAAATATTCTCCGAGAAACACAGCAAGAGTCAGAATTTTCCAGTAACAACTCCTCAGTATTTCTTGGCATTTCTCTCCTAGGTAAAAGCAAATAAAATGAAAATGAAAGGTAACTCTGGGCAAAAAGGATGCAGGGAACAATAACAGAACGGAGGTTTATAATAACTGATGTAAATATTCAATCTCAAACCTTTGCTCCCCAGTCAACCATTTCTAAACACCCTTCCAATATTCCAAATTAAGATGGTGCACAAGTACAGGTGTTCCAAAACCTCTGTACCCAACTGCACTCTGTGGATAGCCAAGGTGCGCTTCTATTGCAGCGGGCTTTTACAACAAGGAGAGCCAAGTGAAATACAGAACAAACGTTCCAGAGTTAGTATCAGGACATCCTCATGCCTTCAGTCATGCTCAGACGTGCACTCATACAGCCAGGGTATCTGACTTGACTCAGCCAGGTGACTCTAAAACCCTTAGGGACCTCATATTTCACTTGCAGTGTCTACACTACATCCAAAATGTTCAAATCACATCAAGTTTCTAGGCTGTTTTTTATGATTAAACTGATAAAATGGACATGTGTGCTGTTAAAAATTTCAATAACATGGGGCTTTTTGATAAACAAGCAGATACACACTTTCCACAAGTCAATCATCTCTGACTAATAAAAACTTAAAGGAAACTCCAATGAATGCCAGCTAATCCCGTATCTTTAAGGATCTTTCCTTTAAAACTTGCAGTTAAAATACACACGAGCAGATGCAGCAGATAAGGAAATTCTCACACTGGGGCTGGAGGGGCAGGAAGAACGCTGTTCCAAAGAATTCAAGATTATCTTTGATACTTTCTGCATCAAAACACTACCAGTTAGAACACAGACATTTTATCCTGTCAGTAGAACTAGGACACAGCTAAATTTATTTTGTGGATATGCCCTAAGCAGTAATCTATATAGGAAGGGGAAGTAGTAACATAGGAGGTAGAAGGTATATATAACACCATTATGATTTTGAAGATGTACTGAAATAGGAAGGTGATAATATGAAATCTTGTCACATCAGATCTTTATATATCTAACTCAGTGGAAGTAATGTTGCCTAGAACACATACGGAAAACACGAATGTTGGCAAGATTTTCCTTCCATCTATATTTCTGGCCTGACACTGTATGGCACTGTTTTCGGCAACACAATGCACTATTTCATACACAAAAAGAAACGCTGTCCACTGAAAATTAACATGTGGTAGGAACATTCCTCTGCAAGACATTAGTAATTTAACAATGAGATCCGCAATTATATCATCTGACCATACTGTTTCTATGGACTTTAAGACAAATTAACTAACTCGTATTTCCAGCATCCCAGCCAGGCAACTTTTACTCCAGGTTGACAGGCACACACAACCTGCTAAGAATTTTGAGAAACACTAAACAAGTATCAGGGTACACACTGTTGTTAAAGGTGCCACTGCTTTAAAGATATATTGTAATGCTGCGTCAGTTTTGTGCACCTGAACTTAATTTTTGCCAGTTCATGCAAACAGATATAGCACAAGGATATTCACAGATGTGGCATGATACCATCAAAGTCATGACAGGCAACGTCACCCATGTAGGGCCAGGAACATTGAAAGAAAATTCAGGGATATACATACGGGCTGCTTAGTTTGTCACTCAACCAAGAAAAGGAAAACACATGAATTCTTGGCATATTGTGGTTAATTATTAACTTTATTCATCATTTTGCAAAACAAACTGTAACAATTCATTAAAACAAATATCCAGAATATCCAAAACCACACATTAATAATACAAAAACCCCAAAACTGCAGAACACAGAATTAAGACTCCATTAGGCACATTGTTGCAGTAAGTGGCACCATTTAGAAGATGCAAGACAGCCAAAAAACAGTCTTCTATGTTGAGATCCAATATGAGCAAATAGAGCTAGATTAATATAGAAATTCACATAAATCTGGGCTAAGAGTGGAAACCAAGCTTGTTTTCCATTGCTTTTTTTTTTCTTTTGCTATGACAGAAAATATTCTGTTTACTAAAACTGAGATTTATGAAGCTAAACAGAAACAATAAACAATACTGAACAACTCTGTGCTGTTTATCCATGCTTCTCAAAACACCCTGGCCCCCTAACAAACACTGACCTACAGAGAATGGAGTCCTAGCTGTGTTTGATGTGACAGAAATGTTCTGATTAAGAAAAAGCATCAATGCACAGGACAACTTTTCAACATGCTTAAATACTGACCTTCTTATGGGTTAATGTAAGCTCAGCATGGAGTATTTTCTTGAATCACGTCACAGACAAGGGACAGAAGAAATGGTACATGCTAATACCAATACCCTCTTTCACAGGAGATCTCCCAACATACCTTGACTTCTAAGGCTGCCACTGCTGCTTCCTTTTTTGGTCTTACTGAAACCACAGTAAAAATCAAGTCCTTGAGTAGTTTCAGGTACTACAAATTCTCTTTGCCATCTATAACTGGGGACATGTTATTCTGAAGTGAAGTGGCAGCCAACCTCACTTCTTTTAATATAAGATTGGACACAAAACACACTGAAGTGCTGGAGTACATCCAAAGAAGGGCAGCAAAGCTGGTGAAGGGTCTGGAGCACAAGTCTCATGAGGAGCAGCTGAGAGAACTGGGGTTGTTTAGCCTGGGGAAAAGGAGGCTCAGGGCAGATCACACCTTGCACCTACCTGAAAGGAGGATGTAGTGAGATGGGGGTCAGTCTCTTCTCCCAGGTAGCAAGCAACAGGACAACAGGAAATGGCACTGATGATGTTAAAGGTCTTTCCCAACCCGAACGATTCTATGACAATTTCAAACTACCCACAAGTATTTGGCTGGATCTTAATTTTTACTATAAGCTATCCTTGTGCTTTAATAATATATTCTAAATCCTAATCAGATTGAAAAATACATCAATAACATGCAAGAATATGGAGCGAAGGGACTTATTTAATGTATTTTCAGAAAAGTATCTAGGGGAGGAAATGGGAAATAAAAATCAGGAAGAGGAGATGGCATCTTTTAATCAATATTCTTCCATACACCACTCTTTCCTCCTGTATTCCCAAGCCTTTGGACTAAATAAAAGCATAAGATTGCATTTTCCAAGAAAAATACCCACTGAAATCACACACAGCTTGATCCAGCTTGCTTTTGGTTCCAAAGTTTACGTTGCTTAAAACTGACAAGATTTGGTTAAAATGGGTCATCTGCTTACAACTGTAAGCAAGAAATTCTGGGTTAAAACTGAAAAGCTCTAGCACTATGATGCAACCTAAAGCAATAGTTCTGAAACTGCATAGTGGATCCAATGATGACATCAGCACATGGAAAAAAAATGGAAAAAAAAAAATATTTGACCAAAACACAGGATGTCAAACCTTACAAAAAAAATATTTATTAGTATCTCTGATTAAAAGCAAATGCTTTCAATTAGGAAACTATTTTTCTGTCAGTTCCATTTTCTTCTTCCTACTTCTCACTAATGACCTCTCTTCATAAGAAAGCCAAGCAGCCACCTTCATGCCAAGTCACCAACTACAGGCTCATAAACTCTAAATTGGCACCATACAATACTCAGCAGAGACTGCAAAAATCCTTCGAGCGATGCTCCCTCTTTCAACAAAAGGTGTGAATGCCAACACCAGAAACCTCCACAACTCAAGGCAAGGTTATTTTAATACTGCCTTATCCCTCTGTCAAATAGATAATTTCTAGGAAATGTACGTGCTCTACTTACCCCCAGGGAAAGAAGCAAGGCGCATGCAATGGCAAAACCTCCTAATAGGGCTGCTGTGGGACAGTATTCAGGCTGGATTGTATTCTTTCATTGACTTTCTTTTCTTTGGGAAAAGCTTCAGTTCTGAGGCTGTTGTCATGTTATCGTCTTAAAAACAAAGGCTTTCCTTCATGGCTGAGACACCCAGGAAATACAACTGGGCCATGGCACAGGGTCAAGCATGGACCCACACTTCTGTTTCGTAGTTAGTGCTCTCACTGACACAGCTCTGGCCTGTAACAGCCATCACTGTCCCAGATAAATTCCAGACACAGTTCAAGGAATAGCATGTATCACAGACTGCTCACAGTAGGCTGTTTGGATACGACCATATGCTGCAAAAAGGTTTAGACATCTACATGGGAGCCAGGCTGAGCCACTCAATTACAGGACCAGAGAACTGGTCCTGGCCCTGGCCCTGTATAATTTTCAACGCTAGTACTGACAGATGAGGGCTTAGGGTTTCAGGTGTTACTTCTACAACACACACACCAAAAAAAAGAAAAAAATAAATAATGTAGAAAAGACAACAGATTGATTGAACTCTTATTTTACACATCAAATCTTAATTACGAGCAATTGTGGAGAAAGTGGTCTAAGGAATGACTTACTCAAGCATATATTACCTTCATGAAGCTCTTGCAAACCTGAGCTCTAGAACAGAAACCAAATGCTGGTTGAGTAAATTTGTTGCCTGATTTTGGGATACTAATCTTTCACAGTGGAATGATGCGGACATCTCATTTAAAAATTGACAACAGGGTGCTCTGAGATTCTATCTGAACTGGCTGCCTCCAGAGGTTTGGACTATCCTTCATCATCCTGTTCAGTATGCTTCAAACTCAGATGGGTCTTCCTTATTAACAGAAGAAATCCTAAAAGCTATAAGAACACTAAATGGTTTTGAGCCATGATAAACTACTATAATATATATATTTAATATATCATATATATAATATATCATAGTTGTGATAAACTACTATGATTAACTGGAAAATCAACTCTTTCAGTTTTATACCCAGCGTGAAAGATAACCCCCAAAATTGTATGTGAACTAGAGATGCACTTTAAAATCCCTGAAGCACATAGTGAGAGAGTAAAATGAGTCTCTTGGAAAACCAACCTAAACATTTCCAATCCTGCTGCATCTTTTTAGGTAAAGTTAATTGCAGACACATGCTCTCATTTCTTGCTGGGATTCAACTGCCACCATTTCCCTCTGAATGCAGCCACAAAAGTACAGAAAACATGGCAGAAGCAAATGTGGGCCACCAGGTCCTTCAATTCACAGTCCAGTATATTAATCATGATATTAATGAATGTACAGAACTAAGCAGTTGTGTACCAGAATATATCCTTAGCTGCCTCAGCTGCACCCACAAGCAAAGGGACAGTGTAGACAGCCAGGGACAAAGCCACCCTGAGGGATTCCCATCCGAACAACAGAACAAGTCTGAAGGTAAACTAAGCCTTGGTGCTGAAGAACAGATGCTCGTTGCTTCATTGCTAAAATGTTCCAGCATTGTATTTTTCCCGTTGTCCAATGGGCACTATTACTGCTTTTCCTTCATTGTCTGTGCCAGAGGGAGTAAGAAAAACCATGTGTTTCCAAGACTGCAGTTCCTGCCTACTAAAAGAGCATTAAAAAAAAGTTACTGCTACATCCAGAATACTATTTATCCAGCTTTAAAAGTGAGAACACTTAGCGCAGTAAAAGAAAAAACTGAAGGACCTTCAGGCTTATTTCTGTCTTTAGGACTTCTCTCGCAGTATACACTATTAGTATTACACTATAAAATACAGGATTACAATATTACAGTATCGTAATCAAATATTGTTTAGATTATTAAAAAATATAAATAAAATTATTCCAGATGTAAAAGTCTTTGATGCTGAAGAACTCAATACCATGTCAATACTGGAAAGATCATGGGGCTTAATTATAGCTGCAGGTTTTGTGTTCACTTCAGTACTACTGGAGCTAAAAATGCTGGATTCAGAGTAGTCTCACAAAATGTCTGAGATGCCTTATATAGTCTTGGTCTTCCTCACACTGAATCGCTTACATCACCAGTTGAACTCATTTAGGATTTTCCAGGTACCCTTTCTTTGTACGTGCCCCTGTGGATGCTTTCTTTTTCTATCTCCAGTCCTGTAATCCATACCTAGACAGCAGCTTCCTTATCAATGTGAACCCTATACACTTCCATAAGCAAATATTACAATCCATAGTTGCACAATTTCACAACACTATGATATAAATTTCTTCTATGTGAATGTCATACTGCAATTTCCAGTCCAGTCATTTTTTCACAGGACAGTCAACGATAAAATGCCCCACAGCCTTTTATAATAGACCATAAAGAAAGATGTAAGTACTTGCTCTTGAATTTAAGTGGTAGCACAGTGCTCCCACAGTAGCAATTCCATTTCTTAAAAGCATAATGGAGTCCAACTTCAGTATACTAAGTTGTATCAACCTCAGATTTGTCAATAATACATAACTTCATGTCCAAAGCTAATACTTTTTTAAGAAGCCATATACAGTATCAGTTTCCTAAACATAAGAGCCTTTTCTAAGGCCTGAGGATGAATCACTGTTGGAGAACTTCAAGTTGGAAACAAAGCACAATTTTTCCCCCAGCACAGGAAAGGACAGACAGCTAACAAGAACTGTAGTTCATCCACGGGATGTTAGACCCAAGGTAGGAACTACTGGGAGAACCTTTTTGTATGTATGTGTGATCAGCAGACATGAATTTCTTCTGACCTGGAAGAAAAACTCAAACAAAACAGCTACCAACTTACGAGTCCCTGAAATACCACAGGAAAAAAAATAAAAAGGCAGGGGGAAATATTACTGTTCATGTCTTGAGCTACTAATATGTCATTATTTATATGCTGAAGCACTGACTTACATGTTGGTTGGGAGACATAACTTGAAGGGCACATGTTCCTTTAGTAGAGACATTTCAGGAGAACTGGTCCTGGACATCAGCAAACTGAGCTGCTGGTGGTGCAGCCACTGCTTCAGACGGTGAGTCCGCTGCAGCTTTGCTGCCTATCCTGCCTAAGCTAAGGCTCTGAGAAGCAAACACTGCTTCTTGACGAGGAGGTTTGAGCATGTACGTTCAGTCACCACCCCAAGGACAGAGGAAGGGCTCCTGCTCAGAAGCAACATTCACCTCTCCTATGGTTTAATTCTGCCTATTTCTTCTGCAAAGTCTTTGAGCCAACTTTGGATTTCAGAGCTCTTTTGCTTCCATCCAAAGACTCTCTTATTATTTTCCCAAACAATTATATAGATCTGAATTTGCTCCATTTTAAAATTTGGTTCAGTTAGAAGCCAGAGATCACTAGATACTGCAACTGGAAAGGCACAATAGGTTAAAATAAGTCTCAAGATACATAAAACAGTTTTACTTTATTCACTGTGTATTCTGAGGTACCAAAGGTCATTACGGCTAATTGTTCCAAGCCAAAAGACGTTGTAAATTCAGCAACAGCAGTGTGTAATTCATTTCATGTGACTGAGTAGAAACATACATATCACAAAACTAACCAGAATAAAAGTATCTGTTAAGTCCGTTTAATAGCAAAAGCATTGGTGACTCATTAGAAAGGGTGTGAGTCAGTTTAAAAGCCAAAACGCTACTAAGAAGCGATAAATAAAATGGGATTAAAATTATCTTCTTGTACCAGACAGTTGAGACTGAGCATCAAGAAACGCCACATACCCTGGTGTGATTTAGAAGGCCTTCTAGTGATAGTGATCTATTCCATGTCCTTCCTGACCTCAGCTGTTATTTGAGGAATTGCGAGCGTGGTGGGGAAGGGGCTTGCACATCTGAGCCACAAAGCTGAGGAAAAATCCATGACTCACAATGAGGGTAACTTGTGCATGCCTATCCTTATGGGAGCTGCTGCCTCCCATAACATTCCCTTAAGTGGGAAGATTTGAGGAGTCAGTGTGTGAGGTTCTTCCTTCTCGATCTCCTCTGCATGTATATTCCTTTACATCTTTGAATATGCCTGCACACACACACTGCATGTAAAAAAAAATGACATCTGTGTACTGATTTTTACAATTTAAAAAGCTACTTCCTTAAATATCACCAAAAATAAACCATTGCCTCAAGAGATGTTTTCACAGCTAAATTCTTCGGTTCTCTAATGTGTCACATTTAGCCTTTAATGGAATACATAGCCCTGTCCTGTCCAAATACGTTTTTATGCCTAGATTTCAGTTATTCTATAAAAGTGAGAATAACTTCTTACCCTCCTCAGCCCATAGCAGAGGGTACAAACAAGAATTTTGCACTAGGCTTTCAGATAGCTCCTTTTACTGCACTAACAATTAGAAGTTTCTTTCATTATTCAAATCTTACGAAATGCAGTAACAGAGGACTAAACCACCATAAATGTGGGATAGATCAAGCTCCTTGCAGCTACTCTGTTTTCATAGAGCCTAATGAAGCAAACAAAATGTGGGAAAACAGTGCTCTTTCAGACCAAGTTCAGTAGATGCCAGTTACATGGAGGAAAACACCATCATGGATAGTAAAAGGAAGATGAAAATAGAAATGCAAACCAAGTCACAATCGGATTTCATGATCCTGGACAGAATCTTTCATTTCATTTCTTGATCACAGTGATGCACAACCAAATTCCTAAATCCCATACAATCTATACCTTTTCCATACAACGTAAATAAAGAGGTAACTATTGCTTGGCCTCTCCCATTCTGTTTTTGACATTTTGAATATCCAGAAAAGAAAAGAAAAAAGTCTTCTCATCCATCCCTCAACTGCCTCTTTTTCCCCACAAAAGAATGGCTTGAACACAGACTCCGGAAAACTGCCCAGTTGGATCTAGATTTTCCATATGCCTGAGCTGCAAACTCAGCCCTCGAAAACAGGAGAGGGGCATTTTTGTCTTTGGCTGGTGACAACAGTAACTGGCCTATGAACCACTTTTATTAAGGCAATACTGAAAAAAAAAAGAACAGCTCCAGCCTTGCTCTTTCTTCCTTGCTTCTTCCTCGTGCTGCCTTACAGCAAAAGGTAAAGAGAAACAGACTCAGAACGTTTTCCAGAAAATGGGTGCCTAGATCTCCTTGTATTTAGGAGGAAATGCAACTGCTGCAATTCCCATTTTCTCACTGTCATTCAAAGGCACCAGGCATATTGGACACAAGGACCTGCCTTGGGCTTTTAAGGTGATTGCATCTGTATGGCTGCAGACAGGAGGCCCCTCTCTACGACACGTGGCTTCTGACAACTCACTTCAAGCATATCAAATGTACCCTTTATCAAAAAACTTATATTATATTCCTCTGTTGACAGGCACTACCTCATGGAAAGAAAAGTAGATTCTCTCCTTCTTATCTGGTTAGTCTGATTTTTAAAGCAGATTCTCAAATATTACAAGACTTCAAACCCTCCTGCCTATCAGAGAACTAGGGTTACCACTGTACCCTGCAGCACAGAACTTCCATCTACTAATATCAACCTGATTTCAGGTCTTGGAACCCAATGTTCCCATGCTGGCATCAGCAATCACTATCTTTACCCTGAAGGCAACCAAAGACACTTCTTTAGACAGAACGTGGGTAAAGCTATTCTGTTTCTGAGGCTGTAGTACAGAAGCAAGCTAAGTTTGCGGACCTCCAACCTCATATTGTAGAAACTAAGAACCATCATCACCCAAAGCTCCTCAAAAATCTACAAGACAATGAAGCACAGAGGAAGTATACAGAATGAGAACCAGATCTGGCTAATTCTGCTGTTCCACATCTAATGACTTGACAATGGCAAATATATAGTGGAGCATCATTTAAAAAAAAAAAAAAAATGCTTTTAAGTTCCCTAACCTTTTACACAGTAATCTGAAAGAAGGACTGCTGATCCCTTAAGACCGACTCTCTTTTTTATACAGTGAAGATGTCAAAGATTTGGTTTTTCCATGCAGGAGACAGATACGCTCAGTCCTCGTGTGACAACTTGGTTTAAGTTAAACTGGCAATATCAATGAGACTGAAGGACATGCTTAAAATGCTTTGCTGAATTGGGACCATACTCTACATAACTTTCTCTTGCAAAAGCTATGCCCAGCTGCTCACTGAACAGTCAGGAAACAATGTGGATATGGAGGTTCTTCCATATTTAAAAGCAGTGTTCATACCCCAAAAAATACAATCCAGCTTCCCTTTTTATAGAGAGGAAAAGAAAGTCTGGTGGTTGGGAAAGAATTAATAGCATGAGGCTAAACATTCAACTGAGGACCACAGCCACGAAACAGCTTACATAAGATCTCACTGTGGGTGGTTCTGCAATGCCAAGGGATCTGGTGACTGCCTTTTAGTTCAGTCAGGAGATTCATTATTTCATTACTGTCATGAAACTTAAAAAAAAGTGCAATATTTAAGTGCATGATTACTCTCAAAACAGGTTTCAATAAAAATAATAAAAGATCTCATCAACATTCAAGATATGTTCATATCTAAAATTGGTGTTAATAAGTAATCAAAGTGATTTTCAAAGCCATTCCGTCTGTTCATTTCCCTGCTCCTGACAGAACCAAAGCAATTACTTTTCAGATATAAACAGGCACATACTTCTATCATATAGAAACAAAACTACAAATTCTTTAATTGACAGTCACATAGCTGAGTGATGATCATAATGACAGTATTAAAATCATTACAAGCAACCTTATCACGCTTCAATTCTAGATCATTTACATAAGATGTAAATTTTCTGCCATTATCAAGTTTTGCATACAAAAACCAGTAACACTATTTTAAGGGAAATGGTTTCAAAATCAAGTATCTGTTTCACGCACTGTGCTTTGCCTCCCATGTTGCATATTTTTGTTGACTATCACTAATGTGCACATGGCACAATTAAAACCAAAATTTCAAAACTTGCTGTTACACAGGATCTCAGCTGGAGAGCCACTGACAGCAGGTATGAACATACTGCAGGAGAGGCTGAGCACGTCATTCCGAGAACCATGTAGAGTGTGAAATCCAGGAGAAATGTACTGGGAAGCACAAAAATACTTATCAGTGAAAAGGTGAAATTTAAGGGTGTATCACAGAATGGTTGAGGCTTGAAGAAGCCTTTAGAGGACATCTTATTCAGACCCCTTCTCAAGCAGGGCTACCTAGATGAGGGTGCCCAGAACCATATCCAGACAGCTCCTGAGAATCTCCAAGGGCAGAGTCCACAATCTCCCTTTGCAACCTATGGTAGCGCCTCACAGTAAATAATTATTTCTTATATTCAAACAGTGTAGTTATATAAAATATTTTATTCAGCAGCAAAACTGGATTGAGATGTTTCTATACAGAGGTCCCTTCCCAATGCATCCATCTTTTCCTCCATCCATGCTGTTCAAATCCCTGTTCTCCATAAGGTGCAGTTATTTACAAAGCTATCCTATGTAGCATCCTGCTGATCTGATCCAACTTTAAAAAGCCACAAAAAAAAAGAAAAAAAAAAAAAACAAACAACACCACCCACAAGATTTTCTTCCTCTTCTTGGTTTCTTTTATTCTTTTTGTTTTGCTTTTTTTGTCTGTAAACCCATGCATCACTGAAATCGCAACCCACATGCAAACGATAGCACAGCAGCAGGGACATTGGATAGGACTATTAAAAACCAGCTTCATCCCACATCATGTAGCACCCTCAATACTGTTGTTTCAAGTGAGGCTCCTCAGGGAGCTGTACTTTGTGGGTATTCAAATTAACACCAAAGTCTAAACTGAGCACAACACTTGCACTGAACAGAGAAGAGGTGCAGGATACAGCAATCACACAACCCCCCGACTCTTCCCCTGAATACAGACCATGACTGAAAACACGTGCAAGTAACATGACTCTGCCTCAGCTGGCACTGAACCCGATAGAGATATGAAGTTCTTATAAGCCAAGAAGGCAGCCTCGCATTTGTTTCTTCTTTTCCACATACAAGTGAGAAAGGAGACACAGTTCAATATTTCAGGGATGTTTTATAGCTGTACTGCATGCAGCATGTTGTGCTAAAATGACAGTGCCTGGGAGGGGCTGGGTGGGAGCAGGAATCTTTATATAGAACTGAGAGCAGTAATTCAGCCACTGACGGTCACATGAATACAGCCCTGCTGCACACAAACAGTATCTTTCTCTGGTGTTAGGCTATTAGGCAGATAAGGCTCCACTTTGGATTTAAAAGACTTAAACTGACAAATGATCTTGTTTTTCTTCACCCTGCTAACCGTGGCACAGGGGAGGAGGAATCTCAGCACTTTCCTCTGCTTATAAAACAGGTGTAGTCATAAATATGCAAAGATGATTTGAAGATATAGTTTCTAATCCATGCTTTATGCCTCAACAATTTAAATGCCTTTTATCATGTAGACAGCATTGCCAGCTCTCTGCAAACAGTCCTTATAATTTTAGGCTCAATAAGCTGTATTTTTGTTTAGTGTGAGTTTCATGTGAATAACAAAAACACAATGAATGGGCTTATTATTAAGATAAATGCATTTTTAGATGGAAAATAAATGTCATGACTTATCTCCAGATCAGATTTCAAAAATTTGACGATGCAGCACATTTCTCCATAAATGCATCACACTGAATGGAGAATATTCTAATTAGGTCTAAGCAAACATGATAAAGTAGAAGTAAACAGCAATAACCAAAAAAGCAAACATCAAGCATGATTAGCAGAACACATATACCTCTGCTAGTGTCTCTACAGTCCGAGTTTCAGTTATTAGCAAGTTTATTACTCCAAGAAAAGAATTTGTTTTAAACCAACTTAAGGACAAAAGATTTCCATTTTCAGCATGTGGGTCCTGCCATTTCTCATGAGCACTCTTTCACATGTGAAAAAAGCTACTGCAAAGGGAAGCATCACATGAATTATCTACAGCGTGATCCTGCACACAAGTCTGCTGTTTAAGAGGACTCCCAGAAAGCCGAATGACTGAGGCACAGAAATACATGGGGCACGATGGCGGACTGGCCCTGACCTGCCATACCAGGGACAGATGTCTTTGGAGAGAAGCCCCGAAGGTCTGAGTTTACCAATGAAAAAAAGGGGGGGGAGGGAGAGGGAACAGACACAGAGGTGAGAAGAAGGAAAAAAAATAAAGCAAAAGGAACACACACTGGCTTTCTCTTTCTCTGTCACACAGGAAAAGGTAATACCAACCATGTGTTACCTTTCACAGAACACCAGAAATGCTACGAAGCTTCTGCAATTACTAGTTGCTTCCAGCAAACTGGTAACAACTTCTCTAAATATGGTCTGGTTTCCCAGTCCTGAATGGGGCGTCTTTCCACTGGGAGCACATCCTGGCCTGCTGATCCGTATATGTATATGTAAATGCTCTGTCTGAAATGCAAAAAGTTCTCTCACAAAAGAAGAGGAGAAAAAGTATCTGGGTTTTTTCTACCATACACCCTGGCACAGATCCTAAAATATCACAGATTGTTTCTGACTATTCACAGACATAGCTTTAAGTAGAAGTACACCCAGCAGTGAAGTCCTGATGGCAACATAGTTTTTGCCATTTATTTTTAGGTGAACTGGACTTCATTCCAAGCAAAAAAATACATATAAGAACATATTCTGGCAAGATTTATACTCCCTCCTTATTTGAGCCCTGGAAATGAAGCTTCAGCTTTTACATTGAGAGTACCCCCAGACTTCTATTTTGGAGAGACTTCAGTCCCCCCCTTCACTGTAATTCCAATTGTCATTTTATCGTAATTCCCACTGTACACCAGTAGGAGCCCAGCTCTGGGATGTGTGGCTGCTTTATCATTCTTGCTGTGCTCAGAGTCAGAATGAAGAAACTGACCAAGTCTACCACAAGAGTCACGCAGTATTTTCAAAAGGAGCCTGGAGAAAAACAGATGTCACACTATTTCAGAAGGGTATGGTTACTTAAGACACTTTTCTCTCTCTTACCCCTAACATACCCATGTGAACAATTTTTGATGAAGCAGCATACATAACACGTTTTATCATTATTTCAAGAAGACATTTCAGCAGCATCTATGAGGTACCATTTTCTAACTGGAACTTTTCACAAGGCCACCACTAGCAAAACAACCTTGTATCCAAGAATTCAGAGTAGACTTCTTCAGGCATCTCAGTTAGAGCAGATTTATGACAGAAGTAAGGAGCCTGTGTAAAATTCAGATCATGAAGCTGTTCATGTTAAAAAAAAGCCAACTCTAAAGAAGAGCTGGCTTCTTGCTTCCCAATTTCAGTCTAATACAGTCCTAGATATGCAGCTTGCTTCAGTCATAAAAGAAGTACAGAGGAACAAGTTGGCAGATGAGGCCTAGAGTTATTTCTAGTATATCCTGAAGCAGAATGGCTCATACAGGAAGTAAAATCTGCAACTACATTTATTATTTACCAGGAGTAACCAATCACAATCATGAACAGCCAAAGCGCATCTCTGAAGCAACATACATATGCAATGTGACATTCTGAAGGATGTGTAACAGATCTAACACTGCAGGTGACATTTTCCAGTCAAAATACACAAAAAAAGCGTTTTGCGGGTCACCAAAGCCAGACCACCACCTAGGAATGACCAACAGCATTATACAGTAAGGACTGCAGATTGAAATTCTTTAAGTTTCAGAGACACTGTGGTCTTTGCATGATCTTCAGGACAGAAAAAAGCCCAGCGTATTTCTTGAATGGTAAAAAGAGCTGGTGCATGAACTAGCTTAGATTCCTCTCAGAAGGGAGAAACTGGTACTGACAAGAAAGAGCCCAGGCTTCCCACACCTGTTGTTCTATGTATGTTCTATACTATGGAGTGAGAACTATTACTGACTACATTACCAAAAGTTACCAAATATCTCTCAAAGTTCCAGCAGTAAACGATGAAATGTGACATCACTCTTTCTCTTTCTGGCTGAAGGCATTCCACACATAGCTTCTTCAGTTCTGTACAAGGTGACCCTAGTCACCTCGCCTGGCAGCACAGCATCCCTTGTGGAACAAAAAAAACATGGGGGTTGCCCTTTGAAGCTCAAAACAAAATGCTGAATTGCCAGGAGTCCTCGTCATCCTCAGAAGTACCATCAGCAGAAAATACTGGCCAAGGCATCATTGTGCTCAAGAAGACAAACTGGGCTAAGCAAAAGAAAATACCTTACTTCTCCAACTGCAGACAAAGGAACATGTTCTCTCTCTTTTTCACAGCACTCCAGAAGTGGTTACCACTGGAGGTCAAAGATACCAGCTTTATGAAACTCCCAATAAACTAAACAGTTTCCACAGACGTTCCCATGAGAGCAAAAGCACAGAGACACTTTCACTGCTCCTATACCCTTCACTTAACACCAGGATGCAAACTGCAAATCCAAGTTACCATGACTGGCCAGTGAGGCAAAAGCAAAGACATGAGAGCACAGAGCAGCTATCCTGATGAAACTGTCCAATGAAAACTGGGTTTGTTTTCAAAGAAGGAAGCGCCTTCTCGTCAGCTGCAACTTAGTATGCTGGAAAAGCATGTATTCAAGGTGCATTTAATCACGTACAGAATTACAAATAATAATACAAAATACAAGAAGCACTAAACAGTAATAAAAGAAATAATAGTCACAGATCTGCTCACTAAAAATATACATCACAATGTATGTCTAATGTATGAAAGCTAAACAGAAATATGAAATTAAAGCAGAAAAAATAATACACTTGCTGTCATACCAAGACTCCTTTCATTGCTGAGTACAGACCTCACCTCCCTGAAGTATCACAGAACAGGATGCAGGAAGGATTAATCTTCAGAGGAAGTGAAGGCTTTCTTACTCTTTATCCAAGTTATTAAAAGGACAATACCTTTATGCAAAAGCCAATTATCAAGCTACATATAATAAATTTTAAGGGAGCCTTTAAAAATGTTTTTGTTCTGCCACTTCATGATTATACAGAATTCCCCTGAGCTACAGGCAAATATATGAGTAGTCAGTATTTAAGCAAGTATTATCAGAGCAGCTGTATTTGATATCCTCTCAAACTGCAAATGTATGCACATCCTTACAGTGTTCAATATTGATTTAAAACAAATTACTACTGCAAGTAAATGTCAAGTCATCACTAGTAAACCACTGAAAACATACTAAGCCTGAAATTCTCAACTGTTGCAATGTTTTTTTGAAGTTACCAGGAAAAACTGTATCATAACATTGGGCTAAAACATTTATAAAATGCCGTCACAAAAGTACTTATTGCACTTAAATCAGTGTATTTCTAGTCAAGGGAGGATATCTACATACACAAACTTCTTACATTCAGCGTTTTTTAGACAGGAGCCTTCCATCAAGCCTATTAGTGAGTACATTTTTTTATAAAGCTGTTGAGTCTTCTTTCCTATGGAGGTGTTCGTATAGCCTTATTAACATTTGTCTTTTCTCCAATCTGAATTTTTCTTATTTCCATTCCTAGGAGTGGGATCGTCTCATGTTTTTGGCTGCTAACACTGCACTAACTCTGCACTATTGGAAAGTATTCCTCCTTCCCCAACACAAGGTTTGCAAATAATCACAATAAACTCCCCATCTTTCTCACGGTTAACAATGTTTATTATGACTGCTTTAATCCCCAGTGCCCATGTCTCTACTCTGCGTCACTCTTCCAAGATCTCTTCTGAGCTGTTTTGTCAAACTCTCCTGAGTCTGTGGCATGGATACTCATATGACTGAAGTCAGAGTTTGTAACAGATGTAGACAAAACCTTGTGACTGGAATGTGTCAAAATGCTTCAGCAGCATAAAATTCATAAGCATAAAATACAAGACTTCTTTTTAATCATCATTTAAAAAACAACCCACAGAAAAAAAAAAACACAAAAAAAAAAACCAAAACATAAATCTTTAAATTTCATTCCTGCTGGCCCCATTCTTGTGGCTCAACACAACAAACCAAGTTTCTCCATTACAGCACGGAGCTGATTAAAAGTAAAGCCAATTAAAAGTATTGCCAATCTGTTATTTTTCCTTCGAACTAAAAGTCCAATGACACTTTTTCCCAAAACAAAAAAAGTTAACCCCCATTTCACAAGTTAGAAAAACCCACACCATCTCCCAAACAAGGTATTCTTGGGGTTTTTTTAGACTAAAATATGGCACATGAGCTGGACTCTTTCAGCAAATTCGGCAGAGGGGTTTGCCATAGTCATCATTCAGGAAAGAACAGGGATGTTTCTGCATTCCGCTGTTTCACTAGGTAACTGTTGTTTGTTCATCCTCAGGCACCTGTCAATGAAGTCTAGCATCTAAAACGCATTTTCATTTTAAGATTCTTTACCAAAGTCAGACTGTTCACATGTCATTACAATGCCATCATTTAACTTCTTCAGGAATTCATCAAAAATATTACCCTACTACTTCAATGGGATATTTTTCAACAAGGATAAGAGAAGCATAGCATACAAAATGCTTGATTTTGCTCATTCTCGTGGCAATTACTACAATGAAAAATATGAGTTAATATGACTAAGGGTATCCCCTCAAAAAAAAAGTGAAGTTTCATTATTTGTTAGAACCTTGAGGCATGTAGCTTTATAAGACTGTAGTTACAGAGTACATGGATTTCTGAAGGAAACTTTCCTCACAATATCACAACCGTTCCATAATGAGATACTACAATCCCAAAGATTAATTTGGTCTATTTTCACATGGAATGATAATAGATGCAACAGCCCTATAATCATCCTGCTAATACTGCATAACTCTATCTGGAGGGCCCACACAGAGGGAATAGTTCAGGCCCACTTTCTGGGAAGAGACTGTTGCTAGGTTCTCTTTATTTTGCTGGGCTGTTTATGGACACATGGGCATCCACACCTCAAGAAAATAAGCGCTAGCACACTTCACTTGGGTCTCTAAGCCAACCGAAAGTCTCTAAACTTCTGCTAATGTAGGCAGACTCTCAAACACCAGCCTACCAACGAAAATGCAGGCTCCATTTCTTACAGCTCAGTATTTGTCACAGAGTTCACTACGAAACATTTTTCTGGCTTCTGAACAGCTCCTACCAGACCAGACTTACAAGATCTCTCTTTACATTTTAATCTTACATACAGATCAAGCCAAGATTCGAATGAAGAGACTACAGATGCCATGGTTAGTGTGGAGGCATGGTTTCTGGATCCAGAGAGAAACAGGACCAAACACAGGTCCTAACATCCATTTTTACTTTCACAGAAGCTGGCAACATTTGAAGAATCCCTTCTTCCCCACAACTGTCACCATTCTGCAGACCCAGTCGTACACATAAAAGCAAACACCACCTCAAGCATCCTACAAGATGGCCTATTGGTCCAGTTCAGTCTTTGGAAATCAAACAGCCCCTTCAGAAGTCATAGGAAATACCTTCCCTTCCACATTATTAAGATACTTTATAAGAACTTTCTTTCTGTAGTCACTCAACCGTTTCACATGATACCCTTAAAAAAGGTCATTGAGACCAGACATCATATACTTTCCAATATTAACTTCTGCTGTAAAATAATGTGACAATTATCCACATCCCAGCACTTAATGCTGCTCTAAGGACTGCAGGTTATGTGTCAAATAAGACTATGTCTATCACACTGCCAAGAAGCAGCAACTGACTTTATCCTCAGAAAAGGGACTACAAGAAACACCACAGCATGCCTCTGTTCAT
This sequence comes from Psittacus erithacus, assembly GCA_009867235.2. Classification (NCBI taxonomy): domain Eukaryota; kingdom Metazoa; phylum Chordata; class Aves; order Psittaciformes; family Psittacidae; genus Psittacus; species Psittacus erithacus. Next base: position 174,150 of record WYDI02028726.1, read on the forward strand.
TCCCTGAGAGCCATGCACAGGCTGCTTTAGTAGGGCTCCACAGGGTAGGGCACAAGCCTCCTCTTCTGCAGCCAGAGACTCCAGCCACAGCCACGGAGTGGTCTTCCCAACATCCATCTCAAGCTGAATTGCTTTGAGTATTCCTATTCCTACCTTTGCTTTTTTATGGCAGAAAATCATGATGTCCCAAATAGGTTTTATATATGTTTTAAAGTTATCCTTAATCCTAGTGATAAATAATACTGGCTTGCAATTAGAAGCCCTAGCTAAGATTACTGAAAAAAACTCAACTGGTACACACGCACCTAAAATGAGCAATTCCCAGATGCATTCCACCAAGCGGAATTAAATTAAACTGGTTCCAGTTTTTTAGTGTATGCTTACCCAAGTAATACAAGAAAAGACCAGAAATAACCCTGCAGAGAGCAATCATGTTTTGGAAATGCCCCCCACATCACCACAGGAAAGGAGAGAGTCAGAGCCTGTTGTTGTCAGCCATCAGAAAAGGCTCATAGCAAGCCAGAAAAAGACTGCTGCATCCAGACCCTGCAGCTGGGGCTACTGACCAAGGAGATGCTCAAGAAGAAAGGGAAAAAAAAGGAGGCGGGGGAGGACAGAAGGCAGAATGGGATCATCAGGAGTTTGGCAAAATGAAGCTCACCCACTGGGAAGGCAGGGGAATGTACATGCATAATTTTACATGGATTAAGAGTTTATGTCAAATCTGTGATGTGCTGTGGTGAATTCTTATACTGCAGTGAGTCATCTTGTCTGACAGTTGCCGGGGAATTAAAGCAGTTATTTTTAAAAAATTATATGTCCCGCTTGACGCGTTATACAAATAGCCTCTTAAAAAATTAAAATGCAGTCAATGCATTTTTAAGTATCGAAGAGCTATGGTACACTTAGGATTCTCTGTACCACACCACAAACATCCATTCTGAGCTATGAAAACCTAAAGGAGTCTATTGATGTCCCTTCAGAGAAACATTGATCTTTCTACTGCTCCAAATCCAAATCCTGCATCAAAAATTAGTTTATTACAACTGCCTTCTATAAAGCATGAAAATACTTTTCCTTGAGAAAAATTAAACACAATGGAAAAAGGTGTGCTAAAGTTGAATATTTGGTTTGCTAGAATAAAGACTATTTGAATCGAAACGACAGCATTCCCCTTAAAATGGGGAAACAAAGGCAGGACAATACCCTTCCAGAGAAATGCAGCTTGTTGACTCACAACCACAGTTGTACATCAGTTGGTTTGGCAAGGGGAAGCAGGGCTGGCTTGTGCTTCTGCACTGTGCAGCAGAATCATGCAGATGTACCCTGAAGCTGCAAAGGGCAACTCCTTCCAGTGCATGTTCTCATTAGGAATACACTGCTTACTGCCTGTTTTGCCTATAAAACTGACACCCTGTTGGCAATTTTCACACATCCTTGGGAGGAGTTTTTCAAGTATGTCTGTTGTATAATACAGTAAAGATCATCTGAATGATCTATTAAGTGTAACCTCTGGGCATCAATGCTGCTCAACATCAGCTGGCAATAAAGGTATATTTACAGCATGCCTTCGGGACAGTTGTTCTGGGAACATCCTGGAGATTTGCATAGCCTATTTACAAGGCATTATAATGCGCTTCAACTGAGTGACAGAGAATCCTTTCGACACACCACCACCCATTAAAAGCCCTTAGGTCCAAATAGCACAGTAAAATGAAGTAGGTAAATAATAAATAAATAAATGAACTCCTTTCAAACTCCAGTGCTTTAAAACACAAAGTTATTAACTCATGAATGAATTTGACCTTAATCGAGCTACTTAATCTTCAACTTGAGCACCATCTGAGAAACAAAACAGCTGATGAGAGAAGCTTCACCTTACAATGAAAGAAAATCTGTTGACAGAGCTCTTGATTTTATCATAATTCCAATGGTATTTGGTATATTTTCTTTAAGTCTTAGATCTTGTACATAACTTACATGAAAACTGCAGCTTTATGTATTTTGAGTAAATTAGTCCTCTTTTTGACAGAAAAAGAAGTGAAAACATGAACCAATTGCACACTCATGGCTCAAAAAAAACAAGAAGCAAATGTGAGTATTGAATTTCTTAGTTCATTTCTCACCTAAACTCAGAAAGTATTAACACTCTGTCATTGTGCAGGTGATACCCACTTGCTAAGCAGAGCACTATCTCTCAAGGAGTGAATTAAAAGGATGACTCTGTGTCCCAAATCACAGAGGTGTGCTAGTTATTGAAATTTTCACACTTCAAAACCTCCCCACGGGTGAAGAGTCAGCTGGCAAATGTTATGGAGAAATAATAACTAGAGGAGCTAACTACAGTTCTCTGGCCCCAACCCAGGGACTACATGTGGACAACAAAAGACAGAACTTATACCTAATAAAACAAAACCTGAGACCTAATAAAACAAAACCTGAGCAGTCAATGACTCAATCCATCCAACCAATATTACTGAATATAATCAAGCCAGTTGTTACAATGAAAGCTGAGGACCAAATTAATTAGCTGAGCGCACATCCAGCGCCTTTGGGAGTAAGTAATCACTCATTAAAGATCTGCTGACACTTTTTTGAAAGCATTCTTTGGAGAAAAGTTCAGACTTCTTTTAAAAAAACCCTGCTATGTCTCATATGTTTAAAATGGAAGAGAACTGGAAGTATAGCATGGAATATAGGGAGAACAGTTTCTGAGCAGGATGGTTTTCACATTTTCCATGTGGCGCCTGTGGTTCTTTAAGTGTTTCTGCTATTTTATCTGACACTTGGATAAAACTGGAAGAACTATAAGGAATCTCTTCCCAATTAATTTTGGCTCAGGAAGTAATTGGAAGGGCAATATAACCTATAGCCTTAAATTGAGGGGGAAATGAGAAAATATTGGAGGGGGAGCTTTTTTCTTTCAAACTGTGTTTTTAAGGATGGAGGGGTGGTAGAATTACTTTTTTTTTTAGTAAGACTGCACATTTCTGGACTCCTGGTTTTATTAAAAAAAAAAAAAAAGTTCTTCAGTTAACAAGCCCCAAGCTATTCCAAAAAACCCAAGATGATTCATCTATTTCCACCCAGTACAATTTCATATAGCATTAGTAAACTAAAGCCTCATAAAATTCTAAGCAGCCCTGAAGAACAGCTACTGCAGAGTGACATGTTGATTGCATCAGCCTAGAAGGACTATAGGTTTGAGCACTGCAAGCTTTAGCACACTCAGCTGGAACCACTAGCATCAAAGAACACATATGGAACATGCCACTATTGGGCACATTTACTCAAACACAGCAAAACAAATATCTTCGGAATATGTGCTGGGATAAGGATGATTCCATAACTTCCAATTTTCATAAAATTTAAACTGCTCCTGTGCCCGTATGTTCTGAGAAACACTGAAACAATTTCCTCTTCCCAAAATGAAGTGAAAACACCGTCAAGAAGCGTGCTATTGATGCCTTAAGCTGAATGTAAAATTACATGCCAACACATCAACGTGACAGTCATTCTTGGCACTCATCACTGTGCTAAGCTACCTGCCCATCACTCACTCCTTGCATAGGGCAGGCAACCAGCATGCAGGCACAGAGGACACCGGTAAGCATTTCTGATTCTGACTGCTCTTCACCTTCTAAATTATAAGAGTGAAACTAATGAAATCTAAAATATTCTCATTTGTATCCACAGTGCCTTTTAAATAGCTATGTTTACAACAAAAAAGCCCATTCAGACCACAACAAAGGGGAGGTAGAAGGCATGTGGTTTGCCCACAATAACCAGGGGTTAGGATTGCCACAGTGACGTTCTTAGCAGAACACCAAGTAAACACCTTCCGGACGAAGCGCTCCTCCTTCTCAACCAATAAGCAGGGCAGAACTGCCAAAACACTCATAGAAAAAAGAAAAACAAAAGGCAGTTTGCCCTATCATGTAAAGAGCACGTGTTACCTGTCCAGAAGCCACTTCCTGAGGTTCCCCTGCCAGCAGCCCTGCGCAAGTGAGGCCATGCCTAGTGCACAGCTGAACAAGGAGCTCAGAATGCGGCTACGGGGAGGGGGGAAATACCATGGCCAAATTTAAATGTATGCTGACTACCAGCGCGGACTGTAATTACAACATCTGCACAGAGCCCGCTGTGCTAGTGACACAGTAACTAGTGGTCTGGTCACACACACCAGCTATTTTATGTTCAATTTTAAGATGCATTGTGTGGGTAGGACCTGCACTATTACACAAGACACTTCCAAGAGCGAGGAAGGATACAGCTTTAGCTCACAGCCAAGAAACAATCACACAATAATCCTACCCATGCTCATCTTTTCCACAAAGCAGCAGCCTCCTTTCAGAAGCTGTTTCTAAAGCTACACTGTCCATATCAGGTTTTGGCACCTCAAAACTTGGTTGCTTGGGTACAAGCGGCAGCTCTAAGACCCTCAGGGGCACCAGAACTAAAAAACTCACACTCACAAACAGTACAACAATTCAATTCGGGCACCCAGTATTTGAAAAAAAACAATTTTCCTCACAAGTCTGACTCAGAAAAGCACTTTAAAAAAGGGGCACAACTTACAGCAGTCACTCAACTCCCAATGTTATCAATGAGACCCAAAAACAGGCTTAAGCATGCAGCTGCCTGTCTACTGCCTTCAACAGTTTCCGGCTTTACAAAGGTACCAGAGACACCTTAACACATCACAAGCTTGACATGTGTTAAAACCTCAGTCTTGTGAGCTATTGGGTACACGTGGATCTCAGTGAATGTCAGGAGACTGGCTCATTACAGTCAAGTTAAGCATATACAACAGGCGCTGAACATTCAGGGCGTGAAGATGCACAAAGCTGCCTTGAAAACCATTCAACTTAGAGCTGGCATGGCCAGAGTACAATCAGTCTTCTACAGCACAACAAAACTGTACAAATTACTGATCCCACAATCGGCAGGGATTAGTTTTGTGAACATGCTAGGAGTTACAGCATGGGCGCTTAAAGGTAGGAGCAGTGAATCATTTTATCTTCTCTGGCACTGAGCATCATGTACTTGATTAAGAACACACCAAGAGTGGCTTGGGGGAAGACACTAAAACTAGGATTCTAACCCTTTCTCCACCCACATCCCAACTCCAACTCATCTTCATTTAGGCTGTCACAGTCAGAAAACACGAGCCATCCCGTCTGTTTGGTGTAGCGTCAGTGGCACAGAAGGAAAGATATTGTCAGAGGGCTAGATTCATTCCAGCTCTAGCTGCAGGGCAGTTACAGCAGTGCAGATACAGATGTCCAGTTGCAAACCACATCCCACTTCCTCAGAGCCTTCTTGGATTATGCTACAGCAACAGAAACTGCACCGTAAAACTGTATTACAACTTTAGTATACTGAATTAGCATATTTCCTATTGAAGATCTATGCCAGTTTGATTTTGGTCTTCTGCAAGCACTTACTAACAGCCGCTTTAATTAGTATTTCATTGGTGTGTAGACAATGATCTGATACACACCAAGAAGCGCTTTCTGCATAAAGCAAGAACGTTACATGTACCGTGATACAAACAGTCCTTCCTCCCACCCTCAGTACCACAGATAAGGGCCAATCGACTGGCAGTGCATCACAGAAAGGCAGTATTGCATTTAACTCCTCTTATTTCAGGTTTTCAGGGCACCCTTGGGGAGGGGGAGGCACGGAAATGAGAGCCACAAGCAATTCCAGTAGCTCATTCTCCTCCTCACCCTCAAAGCGTTAAAAGGAAAATACAATGTCAACATCAGCTCCTCCCTGCTGATGAAACTGGCCCGAGCGCATTTTAGTTTCTGGCTTGGAGCCCTTACAAACCGTTACAGAAAGACAGAAAGAGAGCTCAATATATCGACCACTTCCAATAACTAATTTGGGTCGCTATGGGTCATTCGCCCCTTCTGTTAAGTGCTGTAGCCTCTCTGTGAATGAACGCTGATATTTGGTGGGGTTTATTAAGAAAAGGGGGCAGCTAATAGCAGATTCGCATTTCAGGGAAGAGCCAAACCTACTATCAGTATATACAGATACTCCCCACTCTTCCCCTGGGAGGACCACGTTACATCTGATACACGAAAATCGTCTCCAAGACTGATGGTGGGCGCCCAATCCACGCCCCCCCTCCCAGCGAGGGATCCTGACAGGCTGCCTGCTTCTGGGTCCCGAACCGGAGCTGCCACACATGGAAACGGGGAGCCGGAGCCTGGCCGAAGAGCGGAGCGGAGGGCGGGCTGGGGCTCCGGCTCGTCCTCCAGCCACGGCGGCAGCAGGATGCGGGCTTGCAGGAGAGCCTTCCCAACCGGGAACCGGCGGAGCATCAACAGCGACCACGCCAAGAAAATCACCACGAGCTCTCATTTATACATTAAATATATATATATATTTATCTCCCGCAATTGAAAAAAGAATAAGCCGTTTCCTCTCAGCGACCCAACTAGTATTGTCCAAAACGACCTTCTGTCGGGATGTTTTGTTGTAACCGACACACACACTGCATGGACCTGGTGGCGAGGCTCTCGACACGGCCAAAGAGAGGGGGGTTTGCACGCAGGTACACGGCACATTTCCATGAAGCTGCATTTTCTTGGCAGGGCAGCAGCCCCTTCGAGCCAGCCTCACGCATTTTTCCACCTCCCGCACTTCACCGTGCGAGGCTGGGGCGGCCAGCGCTGCCGCCAGAGCCCCTCTGCCTCCCCTGCCGGCGACAGCCGAGGGGGAATTCACAGGTAGAACAAAACATCCGCGCCGGTGCCCCCTTCCAGGCCGGCGGCGGGGCGTGGGGGGGATCCGTCAGGAGACCCCGCGGGCGCCACGGGGTCCGGGTCGAGCACAGGGCCGCAGGGCCGGGGCTGCTGTGTGAGGGGAGGGGATGGGAGCGGAGCTGGCCGGGGGCTTGCCGCGCCGCTCCGCTGCCGCGCGCCCGCGCCAACCGCCGCCCGCCCCAACCGCCGCCCGCGCGAGGGCCGGGCCCGCCCCGCCGCCCCTTTACCTTCAGAGAGCTCCAGCTCCAGCTCGGCCAGGCGGGCCCGCACCTCCAGGGGCAGGGACACGCTCTCCAGGCTGCGGTCCGCCATGCTCGCGCGGCGGAGACGGGCTCTCCCCTCCTTTAGCTGCCCCCGCTTCTCCCCCCTTTGTCCGCGGTTGAACGGGGAGAGGGAAGGCGGCGGGGCCGCGGCGGGTGGCTGAGTCCTCCCCGCGGTCTCAGCCGGGCATGCAGCAGGGGGGAGGCGGGCGGTCCGCGCGGGGGGACGGGGCGCGGAGGGTGGGAATGCGGAGGTTTCTCCTCTCCTCCCCTCTCCTCCTCCTCCTCCTTCGCCGCCTCCTTCAGCGGGGCCCCGCCATGGCTGCTCCCGCCACCCGCCCGCGATCGCTCCGCATCGGCTCCCAGCCGCGCCCGGCCAGGGCCGCCCCCCACCCCCCGCCGCCTGGCACCGCGGCGGCGACTCCCGCCTCGGCTCGCAGCGCCCTGGCCCCGGCCCGCTCCTCCCCGCCCGGCTCGGGCTGGCGGCGGCGCCTGGCGCTGCGGTGCCGCTGCCGCGACTGCTGCTGGCCAGGCACAGCAGCGCCGCTGTCACATCCACGTGACCGCGCCGCCCCGCCGCCCCGCCGCCGGCCCACAGGGGGCGCCGCAGCGCTGGCCACGCTCGGCTAGGGGCTCCGCGGCAGCGCAGCGGGACGGGACCGCCCCTCCCCGCCCGCTCCGCGCTCTCTGCGGGTCGGTGGCTGTGCCCGTGCTTTGGGCTCCCTTTCCGCCGCCGGAGCGACCTTGCTCCAGCGGTTCGCACGCTAGCCGTGGCTCGGGAGTGAAGCTGGCCAAGTTTATTCACCCAGCGGCGCTCCCTGCAAGTACGACTTCAGGTCCCCGATCTGCCGAGGAAGAGGGAAAGGAGAGATGTGCTCACGGCGGGCACTAACGGCACAAGAAAGATGACTGGCACCCCAACACCCTGCATCCTGTTTTCCTTCCCCACCTGCTGAGCAACTAACAGCATACCCTTATTTCAACTTATATTGTCTGCATTTAGCCAGTGACGGACTGTGCAGTGCTCGGATGTGTTGTGAAGGTGGACTTAATCATCTTGAGGGTCTTTTCCAGCCTAAATTTACTCTACTCTACTCTACTCTATCTTGTTCCAAACAAGCCATGGTAGTTCTGGTATGTCCATCACTAAACCATTTCCATGAGTGATTAGCATAAACTTAGTATGATAAAGAAGAACAGCTTTGACGCTGGCATGTGTCCATGCTCAGCAGCAGCATGTACTAATTGGCACTGAACCCATACCTGGAGAACGTGGTAAAGGGACCCACCTGTGCTCTTAATCACACCTCTCCAACATGAGAAGGAACTGTTTTGAAAATATTTGATGAAACTCCCTTTCAGATCAACAAATACATATTCACAAGGCACATCTTCCTTTCTGGATTTTTCTCCCTGTACATGTTTTCTTCCAGTTTTTTGTTTGGGTTAGGTTTTTGTGGGTTGTTTATTTTTAATCTCTCACAAGAAGGATGGAGCAAGTTACCACAGTATCATTTTAATATTCTGTGAGAGTCCCAATGGCAGAGCAGATCTCCATAGGACTCAACACCAGCAAGAAGAAAAAGTCACAGTCATCCCCAGGCCAACCCTGGCTCACCAGTTTACCATTTCAGTCTGTGGAAGAAAAGTGAGGATGTAGGTGTTTCTTCAAAAGAAGTTTAGGCTGCACCTATACTTAACAATGTAATTTTTTAATACATTGTGGAACAAAAATAAATTACATCATGTTACCAGCTGTGCTGAACTGACATCAGCACTGGAGCAATTCCTGCAGCGTGTGCAGGGCTGGTAGTTTCTCCTGTTTTCACTGGTTACCAGCCCCAGACACAAGAGAGCCGTTCACACCCCAATCATGGCCAACACAAGCATCGCTTCAGCCAGACCAGCGGCAGAACTGGTTGGGATACTTCGCTGAGGCTGCTTACCATAAACAAGACTTGAACGCACAAAGTGCTGTATTTTATGGTGCTGCTATTTGTTTTGTTGCCATATATGTTAATTTCTAGTAACCCATCCTGGGCTGCTGTTTAATGCACTGCAAGATGAGAGCCATCTGGTTTGTCTGTTTTTACCAGGGCCATTACCTTCAGCAGTATGGCGGCACACAGACCACTTTGGGCTGTGCAAACACCTCTCTCCCAGTGCTGTGCTACACAGGGATGAGATTTTTACCTTTTGCTGAGCACCACATGTTTCAAGTACAGACATTCAAAATATTACCCAGGTCTTTCTCATTTGCTACATCAGGACGCAAACAATGAAAAGCAATTAAATCCAAATATGCTCCGGGGTTCCTACCTGCGAATCTGAGGTTTATTTGTTTGTTCTGTCACGTGGGATGAAATAGGCTGAAGGTATCAGCCTTCTGCAGAGGCAGCTTTTTCAAGTATGATGGAGGCAGCCAGGAGAGAGGCAAGGGAATACTCTGTGGTGATCCAACTTCCTTCACTAATATCTGTCTTCATGTTGCACCTTTACTTCCCCAGTCCTGATGGAAGCTGATTATTGCAGTCATTATCTGATCATGACAGAATCTGTGCCAGTGGTGTTCACCCTTGCTTTCTAATTTTTTCCTTTGTGGAGTTACATAAGGGAACCTAAAGAGAAGTATTTCAACATTCATATCATTGTGCCTGAAATTTTCTGGTGCTTCCATAACAAGCCCCATGTTTCAGGCACCAGGCACTTTTAAAGGAAGAAAAATCACTTGGGGTTGGGACTCATCCAGCAGAAATGGAAGTGGCTTAACTTGGTAGACTCTCTGTCAGGGCAATGTGCTGGGTGCTGGCTCCTTTAGAGCTTAGATGGAGGCTTCTGGGAGTTTTTGGGGCTGTGGGGGCCCCCTGGGCAGACAGGGCCATCCCACAACCTGGGTCTGGGCACAGAGAGGGGAAATGGATGTGGGAACCTTGACTGGGGGCTCCACCAGCCAAGCCCCGGTACAGGGATGTGCATGGGGACATGGGAGCTTCCCTTGGAAAGCTCATTTACTCCTCTAGAGCTGATCACAAGAGGAGAGATTTCTTACTTAGACAAAGGATCAGGGCTCACACTCCAGGAATGAAATCTCCAAGCATATAAATTTGCATGATGATTTTGATGCAACACTGAAATTCCAGTGGAAAAGAAGCAAGTCAGGGGACTTTACTGAGCTAGTTTTAATTCATGGATACTTTCAGGTATATAGATAAGAGACTGCATCCTAATCATCCCCTGGAATGAGGAGTAGAAATGTTCCTGACTCTAAGAAAAGCAGGATACTATGTGTATTTTGAATGCAGGAGTTAATCAGCAACATCAGGATTTGTGCAATGCTTTTCTATCACAACAACTTTTTTGACAGGCGTGGCAGCTTCATCTGCTTTCAGGAGAAGAAATGAGTCAGTGATGCCTTTCCTACAGTGGCACTGGTCAACACAGCTTATAACTGTCTTTGTACACAAATGGGTTTGTTATTATTGGATTATTTACATGCAATGGCTCACTTGAACATGTGTATCTTCATGGAAGAAAGATAAAAAGTGGTTTTTTATTTAACAATACTTACTGTAATGGTCAAATCCTACCAGAGGCTATTTTCTGTATAGATCACCTTATGATGTCAGTAGCTGAGTGAAACTTCTGAAGAACCAGATAGAATTGGCCTTGACTAGATAAAAATTCTCTTTCCTAGCTCTCTCACAGCAAAATATGTGTCCAATTTTGCAGAGATTTACCCCGAAGATGGCTCTATAACAGAAAACGTTCCCAGCATCATAACTTTAGGAACAGGGTAAGACACTAAAGATGCTGAGAAAAAAGAAAAAGCTCTTGTGTAGATACTGTTACCTTGACCTAAAGCACCTAAAATGGTGTGCGTGTCTTCTGGACAACACACTAAAAGCAAAAGGACCGTGTCCGTGAATGAACAGGTTAGCTTCTCTTCTGTCTGTGAGAGTGAGGAGTTAGGATTTGGCCAATATAGCAAAAAACAAAGTCAAAAGCAGGAAGCATTCACAGAAAAACAACTAAAATAATCAGCTGCCTGGAGGGACTGAGTTATAAGGAGAGATTAGAAGAATGCTTGCTCAGCTTGCTAAGCAACAGCAGAGGGATGGCCCAGATAGCTGCCCACGAGTATTTGAAAGGTGGAAACATCAAGGAAGTTGAGGGGGGGGGTAGGGGGGTGTGAAGAAATCAGGGAAAAGAGGAAACAATTTTGGATAATCAGATGTAAATAGGAAAGGGAGCTGAAAAACGCATCAGGGAAAGCTTCTAAGGGATAAGCAGTGTTAGACTGCAGAAGAGAAGAGGCTCTCAAAGGAAATGATGGAATCCTCATAATTTGAAACATTAAAACCAGAGTAGACAAAGCAATCATGAATATGCTGTAGGAAATAATCCTACTGTGGGATGGGATGAACATGCTTGTCTGGCATTGCTTATGCGAAGATGTACTGCTGCTTTTTTTCCCTGTTAAACTCAATTTAGTTTTTCCCCTTCACCTCTCTGCTCCCACCCCCTCTATTTGCATCTGTCTGCTTGTGTCTCATACACAAGTCATGAAGTGTATTATTCTTTTTACAGTATCTATCACAAATGTGGCCGGATGGCTACCTGCTGCCGTACCGCAAACAGCAAAAAAATTGATTACATGAATTAATCAAGTTACCTCCTTATGGCATGCAAATGGTTCTGCAATTATTTCCAAGTTGAGTTCTAATTTCTTCTGACATGTAAAAATTAAAGCACATCTCATCTTTCTTCTCCTGGGGAAGGGAAGGGAAGGGAAGGGAAGGGAAGGGAAGGGAAGGGAAGGGAAGGGAAGGGAAGGGAAGGGAAGGGAA
>WYDI02028729.1:0-12821 GCA_009867235.2 Psittacus erithacus
CTGGCCGGGGCTCGCCCCGCCCCGCCGCGCTCATTGGCAGGCACCGCCCGGTGCCCGCCCCCGCCGCACGCCCACTGGCTCAGCCAGACACCTCCCGCCCCCCGCGGCCCGCGCTCATTGGCCGCCGCCGCCGAGGATTCGCCGCCGCCACTGGCAGGCAGCTCCCTCCGGCGCGCTCCGCAGCGCTGCCCGTTGGCCGCCGGGACTCCCCGCCCCGCTGGCCCGAGAAGCCCATTGGGAGTCTCAACTTTGCGCCCCTCCCCTCCGCGCAGCCCATTGGGCAGCGAGCCTGCGACCTTTGGCCCGCCCGCCGTTCCTCTCCGCGGGGCAGCAGAGCCGCCATTGGCTGCGGAGTCCGCCACTCCGGCTCTCGGCGCGTGTTGTTTATTTGGACGTCTCGGATTGGCTGGGAGCTGGAGGTAGGAAGGCTGCGATAGGGAGCAAGGCTCTGCGTGACGTCGCTCGGCGAAGGTCGGATGCGGGAGCAAGGGCGAAGCCAAGCGCGGCCCTTGGCCACCTCGGGGCGCCGTCGCGCCCGGTCCCGATTGGTTAGCGGGCTGCGTAGGCGTGGCTCTACTGGGGGCCGGCGGTGCCGATTGGTCTGCACGGCCACGGTGGGCGGAGCACCGCCCGGCGGAGGCCCGGCGGCGGGGGTGCTCATTGGCCTCGCTGGCGGCGCCTGGTGACGTGTCGGACCGTGCCAGTGCCGGTGGCGGGTGCGGGTAGCGGGGCGATGCGCGGGCGGGCGGCGGCGAGCGCACATGGCCAGGTGAGTGGGGCTGGACCGGGCCGCGGGGCCGGGGCTGCCTCGGGCACGCTGCTGAGCTGTGGTCTCTGCTCGCAGGATCGGAGTTTCCTGCCCGTCGTGGCGTTCGGCGGGACCATGCCCGTGTCCGTGCCCGGCGCCTCGGCAGCGCCCGGTGGCACTGGGGCTGGCTGTCACCGTGGTGCTGCTGCTGCTGACCACCACCTCTCGCCGCCAGGCCGTGTCGGGCCGCGCCGATCGGCGCGATGAGAGGTGAGCGGAGACGGAGCTGCCGGTGGCGCGGGACGCACCGTTGCGCGCGGTGCTGAGACATCCTGTGTCGTGTCTGCCCCTCCCCGGTTCCCAGGTACCTGGCGCGGGCGGAGGAGCTGACGGCCACCGACACCGAAGACTCGGCCCTTAATTACGGGGTGGTTGTGGACTGCGGGAGCAGCGGGTCCCGGATCTTTGTGTACTTCTGGCCCCCTCACAACGGGAACCCGCACGACCTGCTGGACATCAGGCAGATGAGGGACCGCAACAGCCGCCCCGTCGTCAAGAAGATTAAACCAGGTCAGTGCCACTGCTCCTGGTCCCCTTGTGTGGGATGGGCACCAACCGCTGCCTGGCTCACAGCACCTTCTTCCTGGGCAGGCATTTCTGTGGCGGCAGCAGCGGCCCCTGAGCAAGCTACGCCTTACCTGCGGCCTCTGCTTCAGTTCGCAGCAGCCCACATCCCGGCTCGGAAGCACAAGGAGACTCCGCTTTACATCCTGTGCACAGCAGGCATGAGGCTGTTGCCTGAGGGGTGAGAACTTGTCCCTTGTTGGGGAAGCCAGGGACCCACTGGGATGCCTCAGCCGTAAGAAGGGGGAAGACCGCTACCCTGTGCTGAGCCTACTGGGAGAACTGGGAATCCTGGGCAGGGATTTGAGGAAAGAGAGAGTGTGCCTTGAGCATACTGAGAGGTAGCTGAGAGGAGACACGTTTTACTGAAGTCTCAGACGAACTGATCTAGCTTCTCATCTGCAAAGTGCATTGGGGGCAGCAGCAGGGCTCAAGGGGCTGAATGTGGGGTTTGTTGCAGCAGGATTCCCACCATCTACTGCACTCCTGCAAAGGAGCATCCCTGGTGAATGTCCCTCTCCTGTGCTCTTGCAGGCAGCAAGCTGCAATACTGGAGGACTTGGTGAGAAATGTGCCCCAAGAATTTGATTTCCTCTTCTCCAAATCACATGCAGAAGTGATCTCAGGGAAACAGGAAGGTAGGAGCCGCTGCAAAGCACTGCTTTGTTCCCTTTAGAATATTGCTGTAATGACCCGTTCTATCTCATGCAGGTGTGTATGCTTGGATTGGTATCAACTTTGTCCTGGGACGGTTTGATCACGAGGACGGTGAGTCTGGCTGCTTGTCTTGCAGCTGGGAGGCTCTGAGCAGAGTCCTGCTGGGGCAAGCTCCAGCAGCAAGCTCTGGAGCAGGCAGCGTTTGCCCCTCTGGCCAGGCAGTGCCTGACCCCCCAAGCCATGCGTGTGAAACCTTCCTGGCCCTGGGACCCAGAGGGGCACCTGCCCCAGTCACAGGAACAATTTCCTCGAAGGGGGGCACCTGCAGCATTTTGAGTGAAGAGCCAGGGAGAGAAGGTCTGTAGTGTTCCTGTAGCAGCTTCCAGTGGTGGATGCTTTGAGGGAACCTACAAAGCCAGGGGGTGGCCAGTCCCGAGTGCCAGGACCTGCTGCCCTGCAGGTGATCCTTGGGGGCTGCTTGCAGGGGTGGAGGAGCCCCATGAGGCTGCAGTGGGGGTTATCAGTGGAAGGGAGGAGATGCTGCACCAGGCCCTTGCTGACACACTGCTGTGGCTTACAGAAGAGGATGCTGTGATCACCGTAGCACTGGGGGACAAGGGAGAGTCCCTGGTTCGGAAACGAACAGTTGGGATCCTAGACATGGGGGGTGCCTCCCTGCAGATTGCCTATGAAGTGCCTGACTCTGGAGCCTTCTCCTCCCCGCAGCAGGTGTGTATGTGTCCTTGAGAGCAGCCCTTACCTTCCCTAGGTCGCTGCTGATCATAGACCTCTCTGTGTCCCCAGGAGGAGGCTGCTAAGAGCTTGCTGGCAGAATTCAACCTGGGCTGTGACGTGCAGCACACTGGCCATGTGTATCGTGTTTACGTCAACACTTTCCTGGGCTTTGGGGGCAATTTTGCTCGGCAGCGCTACGAGGATCTTGTGCTGAACCAGACCTATGTACACAACCGGTACTGCTGCCTCACCTAGCAGTGTCCCTGCTGGGGCATTGCGAAATGGGGTGCTGCTTCCTTCATGATGCCCTCTCCCCTGTTGCATTGCCTCAGGAGCCGCCCATGACGGTACCAGCTCCCATAGCCACAAGGGCAGCAGCTGTGCGGTTGGCACGGGGTGCATGGGCTTGGCAGCTGTTATCAGTGCTACAGCTCCCTGCCTTCCTCCTCCTGTCGCAGCAGGCTGCAGGGAGGTTCCTCTGGGGGCTTTCAGCTTTTCCTGCTCTGACTTTCCCTCCTTCTCCAGCACCAATTCACTCAGCACAACTTTCCATTGCATCTTCACCTCAAGCTCTCTCCTGTCTCTCCTTCCCTTCGTGAAGCTGTCGTCAGAGGCAGAGAGGCTTAGTGCCCAGGTACTCCTGTGCCAGGAGCAAACCCTGCCTCCAGATCCCTGGGAGGGTGTGCAGGGGTCTGGATCCCTGTGAGCTGGGAGGGATGGGCTGTGCTTTGTTGCACCCTGCAGGTGCTCGGGGCTTATGGCTGCAGGGCAGTGTGACAGATCAGGCAAGTTTGGCCTTGTCAGGGGGTGGCAGGGTGGGTGCCCAGTATTGGGGGGTACAGGAGACATGGTGTGGTCTGGTGGGGGGGCGTATCTGGATGTAGTACAGCACTAGACTAGGCTTTTGCGGGGTGGTATAGGACCCCCTGTGCAATAACCTTTCTTTCCTGTCTTGTTTTCCAGCCTGCACAGCCAGCAGATGGGGCTGAGCCCCAAGATGCCCTTCCTGGATCCCTGCCTGCCCGTGGGGCTGGAGGACACAGTGGTGAGGGGTGGACAAAACCTGTTTGTGCGGGGACGAGGGGACTGGCCAGCCTGTGTGGAGCTGCTGCAGCCCCTCCTGGCTGGGCCCAACAGCAGCCAGGCCTCCCTGGTGGGGGCCTACAAAGCACCCATTGACTTTGACAACAGCGAGTTTTATGGCTTCTCTGAGTTCTTCTACTGCACCGAGGACGTGCTGCGCCTGGGGGGCCACTACAGTGCCTCCACCTTCACTTCTGCTGCCCAGGTGGGTGCTGCCCCAGCCCTGGGATGGGCAGGAGTGGGGGCTGTTTTCTGCTCTGAGCCCCAACCTCTCCTTCCCCCAGGAATACTGCAGCCAGCGATGGGAGGTGCTGACCCAGCGCTTCCGTGGTGGCCTCTACTCCTCTCATGCTGACCAGCACCGGCTGAAGTAAGTGGCTTTGAAGGAGTGCCATGGCTGGGCCTCCTGTGGGGCTTTTGCTGGGATGAGGGACCAGGGTAAAGGTGGTAGTGTCTGGCTGATGACCATGCTGCGCCTGCAGGTATCAGTGCTTCAAATCAGCCTGGATGTACCAAGTCCTTCACCAGGGCTTCAGCTTTCCCCTGGATTACCCGAGCCTGCGCACAGCCCAGCTGGTGTATGACCGGGAGGTGCAGTGGACACTGGGAGCCATCCTCTACAAGACACGGTTTCTGCCACTCAGGTACCATTGGCTTGCTGATGGCATCGCTCAGGGAAGGGTGGTGAGGGAGGAGCAGGAATTACCACACCAGGCGAGAGCTCTTCCACCCCTGGCAAGGGGGAGTGGTGGCACAGACCCTGGTAGTACCCCACGGCATCCCAGGCCAGTCATAACATTTTTCTCCACAGGGATCTCCGTCAGGAGAGCATCCGGCAAGCACACACCTCCTGGCTGCGCCTCTCTTTTGTCTACAACCACTATCTCTTCTTTGCCTGCATCCTGGTCGTGGTGCTGGCCATAGTCCTTTACCTCCTGCGGCTTCGCCGCATCCACCACCGGCAGCTGCGCTTGGCTCAGCTCAACCTGCTCTGGCTGGACAAGGTGGTGGTGCCACTGGGCCAGGGCAGTGGGCCATGACACCAGCGGTACCTGCTGTTCAGTTGCACCAGCATAACCAGGACTGGTTCACAGCCTGGACTCCAAGGGCTCGGACTCCTTAAAGATCATCTCAACTCTGCACTCTATCATCTCCATATCAGAACCAGAGCCTGTGGGCTCCTGTGGCAGCTGTGGACAGTGGAGCCTGGCTCTCTGCCTTGCCCCAGACGTAATCTTTGCATTCCTTGGTCTCTGGCCTTTGCCTTGCTACGTGGTGTAGAGCAAAGTCCTGTGCTGCCAGCAGGCTCAAGGCTGCAGCCCTGGCAGGTCCCTCAGATAAACAGGACACTGTCACTGAGGTGGCTAGCGTAGGGCTGTGGCCTGAAGCACTGGGCCACCCCATGACTCAACCAGGGGGTTGCAGAGCAACCTGGTGCGGTACTGTAGCTTATCACAGGGGTGGCCCTTCTGCAGTGCCTGACAAGTCCATGGGCTGGAGAACAGCAGTGGCCAGCAAAGTTACTGCAGGATGCAGGTGAGCCAAGAGTTCCACTGGGCTGTGCTGCTCTGCCCAGCCCAGCCCCTCTCAGAGCATTCCTTAAGAGCTGTCCTGCTCTTTCCCATGTCTCCCTCTCCTAGAACAGTCACCCCTGGTCGCAGGCTGAGCCCTGAGGGCTCGGGGACTGGTTCCTAAAGCACCACCAGAGTGGCTGCTTTTCGTTCTGTACATTCCCTCCTGGGCATATCTGCCCCGTGGTGTCCCCCACGTTAATCAGGCACAAACCAGGACCCGTGGTTGTCCCACATGTGTGCAGGCTGGCCCTGTCCCTGGGGGAACCAACTCACTCCGTCCCAGCTGTGCACACGCCTTCCTCTCCTGGGGCTGGAGCCCAGCAATGAACCAATGAATTTTGTCACTTTTTACTTGAACTCAGCTGCTCCCACTCCTGCAGCAATAAACAAACCCCCTGAGCCACTGAGATGGGTCTTGTTTTTCAGCAGCAACAGCTCTTAGCTGATGCCATGATGGGGCCAACATGTCTGCATAGCACTGTTTCATGGTGCTGTAGAAGGATGATACAGCTGCTTTCTTGCCTGTGTTCTCTGTAGTTCCAGCAGTTCAGCTAGCTCAACTCCAAAAGCTTCCAAGCACAGGAAGCTCTGATCCAAACTTAACTGTTGTGATCCTTGGAGACACCATCCTCTGCTGTCTTCCCCTAAAAGGAAAAGCCTGGGCACTCGGAGCCTCTGGAAGAGGCTTTTTACCTTATTCCCTACCCCAGCTGGGAAACAGGCCACTAAGCTCTCCAGCTGCTGCACAGCTGTGGGGATGGCCCCAGCACAGGCACATACCACAAGCGAGGCTGGGCAGGTACCCTATTCTCCCTCTAGCACATGCTGTTGTCTGTGTGTGACCCTGGTCCCACAGGACCACTGCACAGTTGGCATGAAGGAGAAAACTTGCCATGCACTGGTGTGCTGCCAACCCCCTGCCCAATAGTTGAGGATCCTTGTTCTTATGGTGCAACAGCACGGTTAGGGAGGAAGTCTGAATAAAGCCAAGACTGTTCCTCAGCCTCAAAACAGCAAGTGACTACCTCCAGCTTCACTTACTAGGAAAAAGATTTATTTCCACAACACAAATTTAACAAACACAGACAAATAAATACAGACAAATTATCTCATAAATAAAGGGTAACCTAAAACACAATGCCCTACTTGGTTCTTCTCAGAGCACAGAAACAGGTTGGGGTAGTGGTGATGACACCTAGACACCACTGCAGCTTCCTCGCTGCTGAGGTGGGAGGAGACACAGCACCCCTTTAATCCCCTGCAGCAGGCTGCCAAGCAGGGGAACCCCCTGCCTTGCACTGCACACCTCCCTCATCACACCCAAGGGGCGTTCACATGCTCTTCCAGGATCAGCCTTCCCTTCTCCCACACAGAATCTAAGCAAGGACCACCCCCACCACAGGGGACTGACCAGGCAACAGAGGATGCAATGGGCTCCTCCCTGCTCATGCAGAGGGGCAGCCAGTGCCTGAAATGACCAGGGATATGGCAACTAATTGGGCAGCTTGGGCTACGAGCAGGGGTTTCCCTTGGCGGGCCGGAGCTGAGTGCATGGGAGGCAGCAGGGCGAGTATTGCAGGGACAGGATCTGCTGACACTGCACACAGATCCCTCTCAGGACAGTGCTCAGTGTCAGTAACTGCAGCACTTGGCCAGCTGAGGGGATCTCTCCCTGGCAGTGTGGCTGCTCCCAGGGCTGGGCTGACTAGGCCCTCATCCCGGAGTGCTGCCTCCTGTGCTCAGGGACTGGTCCAGGTTGCAGTGTTCAGGGTGCGCTGGGGCAGTGGGTCCAGCCTCTGTCCCAGGGCCTCTGGGGGCTGCCTGGTACAGGAGGCTGCAACAGCAGCAAGAGCTGAGGGAGGGAGAAAACAGAAGTTAGCACCAAACTGCATCCACGAGGGAGTTCCCACAAATCTAGAGCACCACGAGCTCAGGGGAAAGTGCTCGGTTTGCTCAGCAACCCCACACTGACACCAGCTAACCACTGCCACAATGCACTCAAGCCATTATATCTCTCACCCATCAAGGGTCAGGCTGAACTCCCTCCCCAGTCAGACACCAGCAGGCAAGTGGGGACACCTTTGCCATCCCAGCCCTCTGCGCACTCACGGTGATGATTCAGGTAGGGGTGTCTCTGTTCAGGTGCCAGCTCCCGGGGACTGCTCACTCCCAGAGGAAGCGCACGTACCAGATGGTCTCGTTCTTCAGCTGCGGCCCGAACAGGGGGTTGGCCTGGGCCAGGATCGCGATAAGCCAGCTGCAAAAGAACCCAACCTGCTGTCAGCCCCGGGAGCACATCCCAGGATCCCGGCACGGTGCGGCCTCAAGGGACTGGCAGAGAGGCTACTGCCCCGGGAGGGAGGTAGGCCGCAGCCCAGAGGCTGTCCCACTCATCCACGGGTAGGAGGCTGAGCAGCTGCCACTGGGCCCGGAGAAACAGGGGGGTATCGACGCCCGGTCTGCAGTACTTACAAAAGGTAGCAGCACACGGCGGTGGTGACCAGCATCGTGATGATCACCCTGCGGAGACACCGGCGTTAGGAGTAGGAGGCCCAATCCTGCAAACCCCACCCCCGGTATCCCTCCGAGGCCGAGGCCCTCACTCACCCGCGGTTCGGCCCCTTGGGCACGAACCAGGGGGCGGCGATACCCACGAGGCCCCAGAAGGCAGAGAAGAGAACAAGCGGCAGCGCAAAGCTGTGCGCCGTCATGGCCGCTCCGCGCCGACCGCCACCGCCGCACCGGCTGCCCCTCTACCACAGCCCCGAGCGGCGACCAATCCGCGGGCAGAGTGCGGCCCTCTGGCACCACCGCCGCCTCCCATTGGCGGAGCCGAGGAGTCGGCCGCACGCCGGACCAAAGCCAAAAGCCAGGGGGCGCCAAAGGGAGCCCTGCCCTCCCCTCCGCGGCGGCCCGGCTCGGTGTCCGCCTCCCGTCCGCTTCTGCCGGAGCCCCCCATATTCCTCCGCCTCACCTCCGCCGTCCCGGAGCCCTCCGCATTGCGCCTCACCTCCGCCGTCCCGGAGCCCTCCGCATTGCGCCTCACCTCGCTCCGGAACGGAGGCACCCAGCCAGACACCAGCCGCTCCGTAAAAACGCTTTTATGTTACAAAGTTCGCACTCGCACCCGACACCTCCTCCCTGCGCGCATCCCCCAGTGTGGCCGGGGTGCAGTCTCTGCTGCCTCTGGGCCCAGCTGCCCCGGGGGGGGCTCTTCCCCCGACCGGTTACTTGGGGACCCTCCGGAGCTCACTCATGAGCCAGAGCGCCATGCTCAGCAGTGCCAGGGAGCCCGATTGGTGTGTGGCTGCCAGAGGCGTGGGGACATACAGGAGCAGGGTGCTGATGCCCAGGCCCACCTGCCAAGAAGGGAAAAGGGATAAGAGCACCTGTGAATACACCATTGACACACATCCCCAGCACAAAGTACAATGTAGAGAGGCTCATGGCCACAGCCAGGTTTCCCACCCTCCAATTCAGATGGTGCATGCAGTGAGCCCCCAGGTTCAGGCAGCTCCACCTCTTCGCTCCTGCTCCTGGGGCCAGCACATACCCAAGCTGGGGATAACTATTTTGTGAGTACCTGCAAGTAAGCCACAGCCAATAAGGAAGTCACTGCCATCCTGGCCCTGCGAGGGAGCGGGATCTTCCGTGAGAAGAGGTATAGTGCTGTGACAGCTGTGACAGAAGTGATTCCCTACGTATGGGGAAAGAAACAATCACCTTTCAGGCAGAGTTCAAAGGAAATGGATGCAGTGGCCTCTGGCCACACCTTCCATGCAATAGAAGAAATTCTGTGAGCGATGTTTAACTGTAGAAACATATTAGCATCCATGACCAAATCCTGGACTCCCATGCCCACCAGGTTAATGACCCTGAAATTTAACTAAAGTTACAGAGTTCAATTTTTCTCCAAATTAATGCTTTACTTTCCAACAGCTTTTCCTCATTTCCTCATGTCTTCCTTACGGTTTATTTCTGCCCTCTCCCCATCTGTCACCTTGACAGCTAATGCTGAAAGCTTACCACTGCTCTCTTGCTGTTTAGGTCACCTCAGGTGATTCTTCTTTTTTGTCACTTAATCTTTTCAACCTTAGTGATGGCCTAGCCCACAGCAGTGCTGGCAGTAGTGCTTAGTATCTGGATTGCTCTAACTAGCTGAGATACTTTCACAAGGTGTTAATGGTATAAAGCATGTTCAGAAGTGCTGGAGGAAGCACTCAGCACCAGGATTTCCAAGTTTTACTTCACACAACTTTCCCAGACATCTCAGTAGCGAGGGCTACTCTGGTCAGTAGCCGGTGTCATGGAACAGGAGACACAAAGACTATAAATTGTGCAGGAAGAAGACGTCCTCAAGGAAGGAGACCATGCTGAAAATAAATAAGAGTGCTAAACTTCCTCCGTCTGCAGGAGCAAATTGGTAACACGCTCTCAGGACCTTTGGGTGCCCTGGACATCACTCAAGCTGACAGAACCACGGCCCAAAGAGGACAACTTGGCTGCAGAAGGCAACTAAGAAGCAGCACAGACATAGCAGGAAGACAGCACTTACCAAGATCCTGTGATCAAACTGTACAGTTGTAGGATTCTCAAAGATATTCTTCAGTATGGGGGAGAAGGCAAGGAGATCATCCGGGATCCATCGCTCCCCCATTTTGGGGAAGGAATTGTACACGAGGCCAGCATCTAGCCCTGCCACAAAGGCGCCTGCAATTCCAGAGCGTGAAATGAGACTTCCAGAGTAGGCGAAGGTGCACTCCAGGTTGTGCAGCTCTGATTCAAGAGCTCAGCTTGATCCTGATTTTCTTTTAGAAACATATACAGTGATTACACAGCAACAGGCAGGCTGGAAGGTGCATCTCCACCTCCTCAGGAAGGACCCGTAAGGGAGGTTCTTGACTGTAGGTTCCCTGACAGCAATAAAGTTTTCCCAGAGAACATGATGGGGTTGCTCACAGTCCCGGATAAACCAGAGGAAGACAAAAAATACAAAAGAGGGCATAAAGGAATGAACCACAGATGGGACAATGAAAGTCTTACCTGAAAGAGCTGTAAGGAAAATGAGAGCTGTAGTGCCATGAGCATATTGTCTCAAGCGAATGAGCTGATGGGTTTCAGGTAACTGTAAAATAAATAATTAAACAAATAAAATAACCAATACAAAGCATTTCCAGCACTGTTTGCAGTAGGTAAGAAAAGCCTTAATGCATATACAGGCCAAGGGGTTAGCCTGGATTTTACAAGAGGGATATAGAGCCCACCACACAGCACAGCCACACTTCAGGGGTTCCTCAAAACCACAACTAATTAAGTCCAACCCTGTGCAAAAACTGAACTGGCCACTGGACAGTTACTGACACAAGTGCCCAGCCAGGCACAGCCCTGCCTGAGCCTGTACAAACTCCAAGACACTTTTGAGTGGAAGAGCACGAGACAAAGGAAGCGCCCCATAACCAAGAAGTTTACAGAAAGGGTATTTTGTCATGCAGTACTAGATCAGTCAGGAACAGAGACTGAAAAGGAAGCACCACCACCTCTCACACCCTCCCCTCACTCTTCACATTCCCTCCCAACCCTCTGAATTGACACTACCCTGAAACACCATTCCGTACCTTGTGTCGTGGAAGCAGCAAGGACAGACCTGTCCACAGGCTAGCAGAGTACAGAACCAGTGCGGAGCCAAGGTGTGCTGCCAGACGGTACTGACTGACCCGAGGAATGTCGTATGAGTCTGGCTTCTCTTCCAGCCCACTCTTCACCATGTACCACCCCAGCAGCCCCTGAAAACACAGGAGAGGGTTTACAGCCAGACAGGGCAGCAGCAACCACAAAGAACAGATAAACATTAGGGGCAAAGCAACTTGTTTCCTCTGCCTTCAACCAGCTCCCAGCACTGACATCCCCCAAGCTTTCATGAATCCCTCTGTCTCAACTATGCTCAATCAGAAGATGCTGCTGCTAATCCCTGCTGCTATGGAGCTTGCTTACCTGGAAACAGACCAGCCCACAGAGCGCAAGAACACAGCCCTTCATGGGGCGGCTGAGCCAGCCCTTTCGCCAGAAGTAGGCAGCAGGCAGGATGTAGGCCAAACCCACAACGCGGCCCCACATGCGGTGCGAATACTCCATGTACCAGATGAACTTGAACTCTCTCAGCGTCATGTCATGATTCAGGCTGTTAAAGGCAGTAAGACAAAGAACTTTTTCATGCGATGTAGCAGTCCTACGCTGTACTTCGCACAACATAGTGTCACCTTCCTCAGAGAATGGAAGTGACAGTGAAGGAGCCACCCTCACACAGGCTTTGTGCACCTTCCTCGCGATGTTAGAAAGCATTTCCCTTCCCACAAGAGCCCCTCGAGTGGCTCAGTCATAGGGGGGATGCTCCCAGCCCACCCTCCTTCCGCTTTTGCACACTCACATTTTAAACTCTGGGAACTGCTGGTACTTCTGGAACTCGGCTTCCCACTCCTGCTGTGTTCTTGGGGGTTTCATCTCTTTCAGCAGATGCCAGTCAACCATAGAGAGGCCAGATTCTGTCAGCCTGGGAGAGACACAAGCAGGCACAAATCACTCCCTTTCAGTATGCAAATGTACTGAACTGAAGTGAAAACAGTTATTTGCACCAGACAACCTTTAAACTCACAGTTAGGATAGAGATCAGGGAGTCTGTGAGTGACCAGACAGACCAAAACTTACCAAAACTGTGTAAGAGGATGTTATCCCTAGCTAGCATCAGCACACTAGGGGCAGTATTTCTAGTACATAAGGATGCAGACCTTACATTGGAGCAAGTCCAGAGGAAGGTCACAAAGATGCTCTGGGGTCTGGAGCACCTCTCCTGTAAAGAAAGTCTGGGATTTGGGGTTGTTTAGTCTGAGGAACAGGCCTCACAGAGACCTCAGCGCAGCTTCCAGTGCCTAATGGGGGCCTACAAGAAATCTGGAAAGGGATTTTTAAGAAGGGCATGTAGTGACAGGACAAGGGGGAATGGCTTTAAAGTGGGAAAGAGTAGATTTATATTGGACATTAGGAAGAAGTTCTTCCCTGTGAGGGTGCTGAGGCGCTGGCACAGGGTGCCCAGAGAAGCTGTGCTGTCCCATCCCTGGCAGTGTCCAAGGCCAGGTTGGACAGGGCTTTGAGCAACCTGGTCTAGTGGAAGGTGCCTGTGCCCACAGCAGGGGGTTGGAACCGGATGATCTTCAAGGTCCCTTCCAACTCAAATCATTCTGCGATACAGTACGACCCTTACCCCATAGAGTCCCCTTGCAAAAAGGGAGGAAACACCCGACAGGGGCTACCGCAGGTGTGCTTTGAGGGAGGGATCCCACGCGCGGAAGGCAGCTGCAGGCAGCTGTGACCGCTCACGCGGGTCCCGGCGCTGGGCACCACCACCT